>VWZF01003722.1:137668-155645 GCA_013396755.1 Sclerurus mexicanus | reverse complement strand
TTTCTCTCCTCTTCCTCGGCTGAGCTTTTCACCTTTCTGTGTTTGGTTGACTGCATGTTGAGGCTTGCAAAGAAAATCTCCTGACCCATCCTGACTCATGACCTCTTTTTCTCTCTGGATGCTCACTCTATGCTATCTCTCTTGGAACAGAATGGGAGGACCACCTCTGGTCAGGTCTTCCTTAGTTAATCTTTAGGAACCTGGTTTCTTTCTCTATTATATTCTAATGTAAACATCATATTTCTTAGGGCAAGGTGCTGAGTCTCCTTCTAAGTTAACTTTTTTAATCTTTGCTCTGTTTCAATCTAAGGCTGTATAAAATCATCTAGAAGGGCACTCTCTGTGCTCCTGAATGCAGGACATAGGGTCGGCATCCTTTGCACTTGATGCATGTCCTGTGAGCCTGACTGGAGCTGGGAGTCTCATCCCTCAGAAATCCCTGCTTTTATAGTGTTTTCACTTAAGGCATACGGACAATCCCTAAAGGAATATTTCTGGACTTGTTTCCTCAGGGTGAATGACATGAGTTGCCTGGCAGTGTGTCAATTGATAAGAAGCAGCTCTTTCATTTACCTCTCAGGAAAGTAATGCTTAACCAGAAATGCTTGGAGTTGGCATAAGTGTTTGCATATGGTCATTTTTGTGAGGACTGAGCGCCTCATGTGTTTTAATTGCAGAGAAGAAAGATTGGGGTTTGCTCTTTGGTCTTTGTCAGTCTTTGAGGAAGGGAATATGGCCTGGGTTGCAAAATAAAGGCAGGCTGATGTCTAGTAGAACTTCTGAACCCTCAAATGATGAAGAATTCTTCTTGTTCTTCAGAGACAAGACTGGAAAGCTGTGGCTGGAATGTATAGCATAACATGAGTGGCTTGGTTTATGCAAGAACATTCATCTGCTTGCATGGATGTATCTGTGCCAAAGGCCTTCCAGATGCAGTCTCTGACTTTTTCTGGGAACCCATTTTCTTTTGACTCCATCATAATAAAATGACAAATTGCATGTGTTTTCTAAGGAGGCACATGTTAGAAATGCAGACTGTCAGCCATGAAACAACACTTCATGCTCAGTTTGCCAACCCTGCAGAGTTTAAATGCTGTGCTGCCCTGGGGGTGTTGCAGTGAGCTGGTACATGTGCAGGCAGATGCTCTTGGCTGGGTCACAGCTGCAGAACAGAACAGTGATAACAGGTACAGCTGGAGCTACCTTATCTAAGAGGCTCTGTTTTAGCATTAGTGCACTGAGAGTGTGGGGCAGCATTGCCTGGATCTTTTATGGTGCTACTGGCAAAAGTACCTCAGCAGGTACATCAAGACTGTTCAGTCCGCTGGACAGAGGACAGCCAATTTCAGAGGGTTGTGAGTGAGAAACTGCAGGGCTGGACATAGCAGAACATTAATTATGCTGTGCCAGGCACACTACAAGTATCACAGATACTGTGATTTCCAGCCAAGCAGATGGTATTTGCTGTTGTATGCATTCAGACTACAGCATCACTGTAGTGATAGTGGGGTATATCTGATTGGTCTTTTTGGGAAGCATCCTAAACCTTCACTGGATTTTGACTAGATGGAGCCTCCCACTGATCCTCTGAATAAAAGCACTTGGTTAGCTGCCCTTCAGCTGCTAAATGCATTAGCATGTAGTCTTGAAATGCACAGCACCGTAGATTTAAAGATGAAAAGGTTTTTTACACCATAGATTTCCCTGTTCCTTAGAAAGGTCACACTAATTTGCAGAGCTCTCCAAATCTTACCTGTATAGCCACCAGGTGAAATGTTGAAATTCTTATGGTTCATCACTATACTGTCCTTAATAAGCTTCATAAACTGAGTATTTCAGTGATATACTCCCCAGTACGGAAAACAAGCTGGATATTGATTTCTGTTTTTCACAGATGTTGTTGTGAAACTGTTTTATTTTGTTTCATTGCTGTATAGGAACTTATGGCATTGTGCTTGAAGGATCTAGAAGAAAGAAAAGGGCAAGAAGCTGCTAACAGAAAGAGCATAGAGCAAGCTGTGAATGATGTGAAGGTAAAGTGTGGTTTCCTTCCCCATCCCGGATGGGCATTTTCCAAGAAGAGACATTTTGTTTTCTCTGTAGCTATTCAAAGACCCAGATACTTACTGCTTCTCACGAAAAGAGTGTATTCCCTGTATACATCATAATATATTACACTATCAAAGGGAGAGAAGAAGGAAGGAGTCTTCAAAGACCTGATCCTCATTCCCTGATCAGCTGAACATCTCTGAAAGAACAGTGTTGAAATTTTTGTGCAGAGGAATAGCAGATAGCCCCAGCTGCATATGTTTTTCTGGTTTCACTGATGTATGTTACAGTGCACTGAACTGTATTATCAAGAGCTTGAGTAAACACACGAACATTGATTCTATCTTAAGACCAAGAATGTATGTTAAGCTGCACCTCATTTATAGAGCGTGAAAGGGCTTTTGCTCTAGACAGCATCTCTAAGCAGCTCTGTTACAGAAGTGTCAGTAAGAGCTGGAGGGGCCTCTAGAGATTTGGTTTGATGTCCCTTCATTTTGAAGACTTTCTCTTCCTAGCAGCTCCTTGTCTCTGGCTTGCTTTGAAAGAGGTCAAAGTCTTGATACTGAAGGACCAGGTCTGCTTCTTGTTGCACTTAGTATCTGACCCTGTAAATTCCAGCTGAAAACAGCATTTTCTGCATAAATAGGCATCTTGGAATCTTTCTTCAAGCTTTTCCATCCAGACATCAGCAAGTAAATCCTGTCTGCTCTCCCTTAAGGGATAGACACATGTTGCTGAAGAGATGTAGAAAGATCAGTAAAATTCAACCAAAATGCAACAGTGAAAACCTGAAAGAGAAATGTCTGAAATATTTATGGTCTGTTGAGTGTGAGGAGACACTTTTCTGCTTCACCTATAGGCACATGCCAGTATGATCAAAAGGCAACTATCAGAAAAATTGACTGAGCTCCAGTTGCTTCTTCGGGAAGAAGAGAGTGTGGCAAAAAACTTCATTGATGAAAAGACTCAGCAAGCCCTGGGAGCACATGATCAGCAGTTGGAGGCCTGTCAAGAAGAGATTGCAGCCCTAGAGACCTTCTCATGTCAAATCAGACAAATACAACAGGACCGTGATCCTATTCAGTTGCTGGAGGTGGTATTGTGTGGTCTCTTTCTACCTCTTATCCTCATAGTCCTTGATAAACTGCTCCAGTGATCTCTTCTGTAGATTATTCTGTATGTAAGCAGCATCTTTCTAACTGCTTTTTGATTTTCTTTGTGTTGGTGTTTTGGTGAAGCAGTTTTGTTCCTGATTGTTGTTAGGTGTTTCTGCTGTGGCATTGATTTCAGGTCTGTATAAAATTCATGTTAATTTGAAGCATATATGGAAGAGAGACATATGTGTCTCTTAACCTTGAAGACAAATGCTGAATCAGGTCTTTCCCTGTCCAGTGTAATACAAAGGTCTGAGGAAAGGTAGCCCTATTTGGAACCTCAGGAGGAAGGCTAAAATGTCTTACCTCTTTCACTGCAAGAGGTCCTGATCACTGTGTGCAGTAGCCATCACTGTCCTGGAGGGGGCAATGTTTCTCTTTTTGCCTACAAATAAATGTCAGCTTCTCTCTCAGTGATCTTATGATCCTTCTTCACCTTCCCTGGAAAGGCTGTATTGCCATGTGCTTATGCCCTGACAAGCCAAAGGAAGCCATTCATCATGGGAAGGCCTCTGGCGCATTTTTACATCCTTGCAATTTGACGGACCTGAGAGTTTTCCTTATGAGTGATATGGCCCTGGCATTCTGCTGTGTGTGCTAGCAACATACCTCCACACAGGGAGCTGCTCTTCATGATTTTGGGGAATTTTTTTTTTTTTTTTTTGGGGGGAAAGGTTGGATTTTAATTGCTTTTAAAACTTAGTGGTTTGATTTTTCCATTGTTGGGATTTCCCACAAAGGGTCCTAGCCAGGCTAAAATTTCCATCCTGAAGGGCCTTGTTTTAAACCATGACTGCTGGGTTCTCCTTCTCTGGGGTGGCCAGTGGCTCCATTGGCACGGTAAGGTAATGAGCAGGCTAAGGAGCTAATAGGCTGAAACAGGAAAGGTTGCCTGTTATGGCCCACAGGTTTACCTAGTGATGGAGCTATCCTTGCTCTGTGGCGTGTGGGAGCTGGGAGGGAAGAGTCCTATCATGTCACTGTCTCTGCTAATTGGAGAATGTGGCTTTCTGCCCTCAGAAGTACACAGAAATCGAGAAGAAAGTGAAGGAATCCAGGCACCTGTTAGAACAGTGGCATCCAGTACCTCTCTCGTTTGAACACATACTTAACCATTATAAGCAACTCATCAGAGTTCTTCAGTCCATTCTAGAGAAACCGCTAGAAGCCCGGCTTAAAGAAGGTACTTGGGAGAGTGCTCTGAGTTTTGCTCTCTTTGTAAATAAAGTGCGGTTTATAAGTAAGAGCAGGACTTTTACCAAATCAGCTGGAGAGAACAGCAATGTTTTAGGCATGGTTACTGTTTTCTGACAGCATAGGCTTAATGCCACTATAGTAGAGGTGATTTAGGAACATAAGAGGTTTCTCTTCTGACTCTGAAAATGGTCTTTTGTTTGTCTGTTGCCCCCTCCCCCCCCCCCAATTCTATCAGTTATTTCAATACAGTTTATTTCTTCCCAGACCATCACATCTGCACAATATATCTATTCTCTCCTTTCAGTTACTGTTGGGTGTAAGTGCTCTGTCACTGAACACTGTGTACCTGTAAAATTTGAACACTTTTTCGAATTGAAATAGCTGGTGATTTTTCTGCCTCTATCTGAAAAAATCTGTGCTTTTTGGTATTCTTAAAGGTGAACTAACATGTACTATTTAGAATTACTTTTGTCTTTGAGCTGGTATTTCATCCTCAAGTGACCTTTAGCATGATTAAGGCAAGGAATTTCCTGATTGGACAGAGTCACAAAGCCACATAACCATGGGGAAACTCACTGAGTGAGCAAGCAACACTGGCCGTCACATTTCACCCAGCTATCTTTTAATAACCCCTTTTCTGAGAATTGCCACCAAGAACAGAATAGCAGGGTGCTGGGGTAAATGATCAGATCAGATCTGACAGGCCACTGCAGGGTGTGTGTTGGATTGCTTGACAGCACCGTGGGAGGTGCTCTTTGCATCTGCAGCTGTCTTCAGATGCCTGACTGCTTTTTAAGGAATCAGATGTGATTAGTTGGTGATGTGCTCAGTTGTGTAGTTCTGTGGCAACACTGGAGTCCAGCATCTCCATGCTGTCGAAAGAGCAGGTTTAAAGCCTACAGAGTAAATAGCCCTTCCCCAGCAAAAATAAGAGTTTGTCCATGAAGTTGAAAACAGAAGTTGAAAAGATTCCTAAACTGTCCCTTTTCATCTCTGTCCAGATGTTTTCAGTAGCCTGAATGCTACTGCAAAGAAGGAACCTGGAACAATGTTGAAAACCATGACTCCTATTGATCGGCTGCTTTTCTTAAAACGTAAGTACGATCACAGAATCCTAGAGTCTCCCGAATTGGAAGGGAAGCAGAGAAATCATTGAAGTCCAACTCCTGGCCCCGCACAGGACCATCCCCAAGACTCACACCATGTGCCTGAGTGCTGTCCAAACGCTTCTTGAATGCTGTCAGGCTTGGTGCTGTGACCACTTTCCTGTGGAGCCTGCTCTAGTGCCCCACCACCCTCTCGGTGAATAACCTTTTCCTAATATTCAGTCTAAACCTCACCTGGCACAGCTTCACCCCATTCCTTCGGGTCCTGTCACTGGTCACCAGAAGGGAGATCATTGTGTGCCCCTCTGGTTCCTCTTGTGAGGAAGTTGTAGACTGCAGTGAGGCCTCCTCTCTTCAGGCTGAAGAAGCCAAGTGACCATAGCCACTCTGCGTATGGCTTCCCCTCATCCCGTCACCATGAGTGACCCCAGTTAGAAAGCTGTGGAGGCATCGGTGTTGGTGCCCTGCTGGGATTCCCTTTGCGTGCCTTTTCCAGCCTCAGTGTCTGTGGAGCTGTAAGCCCCGTGGCTCTCTGAAGCCTAACCTTAACCCTCATGGAGGTTGGTGATAATGCTGAGGTCCCATTACCTTGCTGGCCCAGATCAGAAAGGTGTGAAGGGAGCAGTGTTGGTGCACTGCAGTGATGTGCTTGGCCTAAGTTTTCCAGCCCCATTGTTCTTGGAGCTTGTAGGCTGTGACTCACTAAACCCCATCCCTAACAGAATCTTGGTGCTGCAGCTGATGTCCCACCACGGTGGGTGGTGCAGATTTGAAAAGTGTGGAGTCAGCAGTGTTGGTACCCTGCCTTGTTCAGATTGGATTGGCTTTTCCAGACCCAGCGTCCTTGGACCTGTAGGCTTTCTGATTCTCTAAGCCCTAACCCTAACCATAAAGCAATGTTGGCGCTGTGGCTGAGGGCCCCATCACTGTGGGTGGCCCAGATTACAAAGGAGTGGAGGCAGCAATGTTAGTGCCCTGCTGTGATCCTCTTGGTATGCCTTTTCCAACACTAGTGCCCCTGGGACTGTCAGCTTTCTGGCTCTGTCCTAAGACACTGCCAGCTGTGGGCTCCTTTGTGGGCATTTTATAGCTTGGACTTCTTTCAAGGGTTGTGATAAATGTATTAAGTGTGTTTATGGCTTTGACTGCAGATGCAAGATCACCAACCTGGGAATACGACAGCATTCACCCAAGACTGAAATTGTCTGATGATCGTCTTGTAGTAAGCTGCAGCTGGAGGAGGATATTTTACCCCTGTGGTCCCCAGAGATTTGATAAATTATGGCAAGTGCTAAGCAAAGATGCATTCCTCTCTGGAAGCCACTATTGGGAAGTTGACCTGCTTCATGCCGGAGCAGGATGGTGGATTGGCGCAGCCTACCCTTCCATTGGTAGGAAAGGAGACTCTGAAATCTGCCGCCTGGGATGGAACAGAGCATCTTGGTGCCTTAAGAAGTTTGAATTTGAATACTGGGCATTTCACAAGGGGGAGAGAATCCCCATCCTGATAGAAGATGATCCTGATCGCATTGGCATTTTTCTGGATTATGAAGCAGGAATCCTTTCATTCTACAATGTTAGTGATGGCATGGCTCATTTGCACACCTTCCGCTGCAAGTTCACAGAACCAGTTTATCCAGCCTTGAGACTTTGGGAAGGGTCCATTAGAACATGCAAGCTTCCATAAGGAATGAAACAAAAAAAAATGCTTAATATTTTATGCTTTTTCTATGAAAACCACTTCAGCCATGATCTACATGAATTAATCTCTGTTGTATGAAAGTTATAACTCTGATGCTTTTAGAAGGTAACAGTAAGTTCCAGAAACCTCTAATTTTTTTAATGCATTTTTATTTTTCAATGGGGGAAGGTGATGGTGTTGATGTACCACCTAAAGTGCCGTATGTAATATTTCTGTACTTTTTTCCACTTGTAAAATGGAAAAAAAAACTTTGGTTGAAAGAAGTGTAGTATAGCTCAGACAGGAACCTGGATATTGACTTTTCCTTTTTTTTTTTTACAAACTTCCTCCCCTCATCTATCTGGAGAGGCTGTAATTGTTTCTCATAATAGGTTTAGTTTAGTTCAAGCTTCAAGTTTATATATTGTATATTGTTATAGTTGACAAGGCCAGATTTGGATAATAAATGCACTAAGTGAATTAGCTCATAACTGTGTCATTGTGGAAAAACCAAAACCCAGCACTGACTGTTGAAAATCTCCCTTCTGAAGTAGGAGCTTCTGAGGGCACATTTAATAACCATTAGCTGGTCTTACATGTGACAGAGACTTTGAACTGCAAAGTCAGTTTGAACTCGGCTTCTGTGTGGCCGTATTTGGCCCTATTTTTCCCCTACTGAGTGGAAACATGAGAGACAGCTGTGTACAACCTGCAACAGAGGATGAAATGCCTGGAGAGCCTGCAGGTGCAGTAAAAACACTAGGTCAGTGCAGAATTTATGCCAACTTAGTTTTGTGTCCAATTTGTGAAGGCTCTTTAACTGCAGCTGGATAAACATATGTTGACATAAAACTAGGAGACGTAGCTTGCAATTTTCTGCACATGGATACTTTTTTCCCCCCAATACATTAAGCCTGGAAATTTCTGGAGCCTATGTTTGCAACAGTCTGCAGGACCAGCCCTGCTAGAGTGAAGAACCACCGCTACTTAAAGTGGGTCAAGTAATCTTACACTTTTCAAATATTAAAGGCCCTGAAGTCATCACCAGACAAGGTCTAACCACAGGCTGAAATGCAAAAACAAGTGCTTGTTTTATAAGCTAAATTTATTTTTCAAATTTGAGATCAAAAAAATCTTTTAACAATTGAGTAGATTTTTAATGTAAGGCAAGCATACTGTATCAGTCACGACTCACATATGGTCCAGCACATGACTCAAAAGAATCTCTGCTTCCCCATTTAAAGATATGAGAACAGTTTCCTCAGAATTGCAGAAGGGTAAACACTTTGAAAGTGAACAGCTCATGAGTACAAAAACACCCACCACCACATTCAAGATACTTCACCAACTTGTGACCAAAATAAAGGTAGCAAGTTCCAAGAAACCCTCAGTTGTAAATGATTCCACCATAGACAAAAAGCAGGTGAGTTATACCAAAGCAGTTCTGTGCTAAGCAAGGTAATTGAGGAATGCCTGGTCTACAGCTTCTTCTTCATGGCTCCTTCCTGGTCAAAAGGAAAAGCAGCAGGCTGATAGACGTGGGACTGCATTTCTTACTTGGAAAGTGAGAAGCTGGGATGCAAGAGCATAGCACATGAGAGGTGCACTGACCATCATGCTGAAGTGTAATGATGTGATGTACTCAGGGCAAAACTTCAACGTAATGTATTTGCTTACTAGTACAGCAAAAAAGCTGCCTGATCTTCCCCAGCATTTGGCTTCCCACCTGAGAAGCTGCCCCCGCCCCAGTCCAAACAGATGAATCCAAATGCTCCGCAGAATTGATTTAAGATTCCAGGCTTCACTCAGGTCACACTAGATGCTTCTGACGAATTTTGAAGCATAGGTTAATTTGCATTAAGCCATCTCAGAGCTGCTTTTCTCCCCTGCTTGATCTGTCTGGCTTGCCCTCTTGCCCCTTAAATGGGACCTTTCTACATATCCAGTATGCTTCCTTTCATGGTCCTGTCTCTGGAAAACCTACATTTCTCAAGAAGCCCATTCTTCCACAGCGTGCAGATTCCTGCAACGCACTATTTTATCATGAGACTTCATCTTAAGGCTTTCATTTTGAGAAAAACCCATCAGGCTGCATGTGAAGTTTTCTGTTCAGTGTATGTAAACTTCCACTTAGCTGCCTTCAACTCCAACTGGAGTCCTGCTATCACAGGCTTGAGGCAAATGTCAGAAAAGAGAGGAACATCAGAAGTTAGGGGGTTAAAACAACTCAGAGTATAGAAAAATTCTTGTGATTTACTATATTCTTAACAGAAAAGGGAAGTTGGAAAGCAGCAGGTTGTGGTCTTAGATTAAACTAGGTTAAGTGGAACAGAGAAGGGAGGAGCATGGTATTTCCTAGGCACAATGCTATACAGTTTCTAATAAAATGTTCTTCATAATTTATATCCCCTTGCATCAGAAACTTCCTACTAATAAGAATGTGAAAATTCTAACCAGCTTGGATCTTCATAATAAAACTCCTTTCTTCTAATTGACCATGTTGCTACACTTAAACATGTTGCGCAGCAGTACGTCATGAAATATGCAACAGAGTGCTTTGGTTTAGCACTTAACTTTTTTTACATGATCTTCCACTACTTGCTCAGTGATCGTCTCATCTTCTTCAATATTTTTTTTAACCTTCTGTCCCACCAGATCGAAGATGGATTCTGGGGGAAATCCCTTCGGCTCTCCCACCTTCACTGTCAGCATGTCAAGTGTCAGTACGGCACCTTCAGGAATCGCCACTTTTGCCACAACAGACTTTCCCAGCTGCAGGGAAGGGGGAAGAAAAAATTTTAAGTAAAATACATTGCTAGGCTCAGTACATGCAAAAAAGAATAAAAAATATTCTGCAGTTATTTGGAAACAAGTTGTGCACTCCCCATTACTTATTCCAAATGAAGGCTGAATTAGCATGGAAACCTTCACTGTAGTCAGGGTCCCAGGAACATCCAGATCCTTTCTGAAACTGGATGGTGGCTTACTAGAATTTTTTGACATCACTATGGAGGCAATCTGGTTAGGACTGGTATTTTAGCTTACTGTAAAAGCAGCTCATATATGGTCATAGAGAGGTATTATTCCTATTACTCTCACTAAGTACTCAGCACTGGTGAGGCTGCACCTTGAATACTGTGTCCGGTTTCGTGCCCCTCATTACAAGGACACTGAGGTGTTGGGGCAAGTCCATAGAAACGCAACGAAGCCAGTGAAGGGTCTAAAACACAGACCTTATGAGGGGAAGCTGAGGGAGCTGGGGTTGTTTAGTCTGGAGAAAAAAGGCTCAGAGGGACCTTACTGCTCTCTAGAATTGCCTGAAGGGAGGTTGTAGCCAGGTGGGGGTTGGTCTCTTCTTCCAGGCAGCTACCAACAGGACAAGAGGAAATGGCCTCAAGCTACGCCAGGGGAGGTTTAGACTGGATATTAGGAAAAATTTCTTCACCAAAAGGGTTATCAAGCACTGAAATAGTCTAGAACAAGGAAGTGGTTGAGGCACCAGCCCTGGAGATGCTTAAAATGTATGTGGCAGTCAGGAACATGGTTTAGTACTGGATTGGGCAGTGTTAGGTTAAGAGCTGGACTTGATAATCTTAGGGGTGTTTTCCAACCTAAATGATTCCATATTTCTACTCAACTTAGTTAACTACTGGATGATAAATGCAGAACTCAATCATACTCAAAACTGCCAACATTATACAGTGAGAATTTTTTTAAGTGCAGAGGCAGAAACATTACTGCAATAAAGAAATATCAAGTTATTTCTCTGAATAGAGGTTATTAGCTATAGCTCTAAATGAGCTGCAGGTTTACATGAATCAAAAGAAAAGTTACCTTTTCATTGCAAGCCATTTCACAGGGCAAGAGTTGTTTGATTGGAGAACCCATTGCTTTTTCCACAGTACGGATGGCTTTCACTAATTCCACCAGCTCATTTGGCTCCAGAGATGCTTGGTGATCACTTCCCTTCCATGTTTTGTCAAGGGTCACATGGCGTTCCACTATTTTAGCACCCATAGCAACAGCTGCCACTGAAATGGCTATGCCAGTTTCATGCCCCGAATAGCCAATGGGGATATCAGGAAAAGCTGACTGATAGGCCTTGAATCAAGACACAGTTGGTTTGAATTACCAAGGTAGAAATTTCAAAGACAAAGCAAATTTAACAGTGATAACTGCAATTAAAACCCACGGGCAATTATTGTGCCACAAAACATGCAGCTGGTTATGCTGAGAATGCATTTTTTTATATTCAACAAGTCACACTGCATTACCAATGGTCACATTCCGAATTTCACTAATATGATCAATACCAACAAGAAAAAGGAGGCATGTTCTTTTCTAGAACTTAATGTTTTTGCTTTTAATTCAGTTTTACTATTCAAGGTCTTCAAAGCGTACAACACTGTAAGTAACAGTAATAGAGCAGTATTCTATTTTTGTACAAGAACCCAATGGATTGGTAAAACTTAAACGATATTAAAAGCAGATTTATTTAACTCTGTATTTAAAATCTGATGCAATCTTCTAATCCACACATAGGGAATAGTCAGCCAATCCTAAAGGCAATTAAATGTCACATTCTACTAAAACCAGCATTCTATGTGTGCATAAATCTAAGCTAATCCTTGAACACTGGCCAATTTGGGAAAACTTTCCTACATCATTATTGGGCATATCCAAGTAATATTTCCAGCAAAGGAAACTATACCAGGATCTAAGCCATTTTCTTCATTGCTCTGAGAGTCACATGAAGCTTTTCTAACAAAAGTTCCTGGTCTAGTCCCCTATTTAGAGTTATGTTCTCACTTCCATGCACCTTCTTAACAGTAACAGTCTACATAATTTTTTTTTGCACAAGAAAGCGGAGGGTTAACCTGTTAACTATCCATCACATTTTCCTCTGTGGAACTGTGAATACTCCAGTAATATCCTTTATCATATTCCTCAAAGATGAGTTTTGCTAAAAAACGATCCACTTTTGCTTCAACACTTTTATGAATTAGAGAGGAACATGATACATCTTCTAAATTCTCAGAAGCAAATTCCAGCATGCCAAAGATTTGGAAATACACCAGCAACAGTGCACAGGCCTTCTCTGCTACCATAGCCATGGCACACTCTGGGTTACTCACTGACCGATATAACACGGAGATTGACATCCTCTGGCTGAAGTGGGTATGCACTGGTGCACTGCAGGAAGCAGAAGTTTGGATTGATGGGCTTCACAATCTGATAAACCTGATGCATTGTGTTCATTGACTGCATCCCGCTGGAAATCACCATTGGGCGACCTGACCATCAGAAATTATACACAAATTTTGTCCTAGGTCTGCAAGAAAGCTACACAAGAGTAAATTAAGCTCTTAAAGTAAATTAATGAAGTAAAACTAGAAAAGAATGCTGGGTGAACCTTTTTTTTCAAGCCTGAGGATGAGTTTCTTCTAAAAAAACTTCAGATTTTTTTCCCCAAAATCAACTGGATGAAAGATCTAATAACTGATCTACTGAGACAGAGTGAAGTTTACCAAGACGGCTCAAAGAAAATGCGTACCTTTCTTTGCAGTCTTTTCCAAATATGGAAAATTATTTGTATCTCCTGATCCTACTTTGAAAAATGGAACATCCAGTTCATGTAGAAATTCCACAGCCATCTACAAGGAAAAGAAATCACTGTATTTTAACACACCAGCTGGATCAAAGGATAAAGAACAACCGTGCTGGGACATAACCCTCCAAAATAGCAAAACCAAAGCTTAGGTAAGTAGGTAGATAGTATATATATCCCCCCAAAATACACTGCTCCTTAAGTAACATTTGGTATCCTGAGGATACTGGTTTCTGATTTCCCTCCAGGTGAAATATAATTATGGTGCCTTTTTTCATACCTGTACTATTTCTCTACAGGTTTTTGACTGGCATCAGTCTCAAGACAGTCTCTGTGTCCCAGCTGCAGCTGGTCAAGACACTTGTAGGTACTGCTGCTTAGCACAGGTGAGTTCCACTGCTCTTCTAACTTAAGGGTGAACTTGTGAGCCACAGCATTCCTGCCTTTTTTTTAATTTGCTTCTTGTTTTTTTTTCCAAGCACTACTGGAGAGAGCACTACCTGCATATGAGAACTTGCCTGCTGAAGAAGAAATTAACTACAGGCATGCAGGCAGTCTTCTGCCACACACTTCCTGCAGGTCAGAAATAATAAACCACAAAGAGTTTAAAACTCTTTTAAAATAGGTAGTTTTTCTGAATAATCTGCCACACAGAAAAACTGTACAACCATATTAAATAAGCACCTGGAAAAAAAGATTTTTCCCAAAAATGGAAATCCAAAATCGGTTTGTTTCTAGGAAAGATGTTAGAAAATAAAATACATCAAAGAAAAGACTATCAAACAATTTATTCAAATGCTAATTATACTTTGCTTTTGTCTAAAAATGTGTGTTATATTAATATACAATATACAATTCAGAAATTATTAGAGGGTTCCTGAAAATTGGTACTGCATCAGTAAGTGATCTTTTAAAAATTAGTACTTTCAAGGAAGAAAATTCATATTCCAAACTTATCAAAGGCCAGAGATATTTAAATCCTCTCTTCACCTACAGAGAAAATAATGAAATGGTTACCTTTGTTCCCCATCAACTACCCACAAATACCTTTAATTTCTTCAGCTCTTTCCTTGTAGCAGTTAAATTTACTTAGTGCCAGAGGAAAAGTGGTAATGTCCAGGAGAGAATCACATCTTACTCAGTCTAATTTTTCTATCATCAATATGATGGAGATTCAATTTTTTGTACTCAGGATGTATAACATGTCTTTAATGTAGTTTATTCACTAAGATGCATTGTGCATAAAGACAATGAACACACTATATTAATAAGCCACAGATATAATCTCAGGAGATGACACAAAATGAAGTATGACAGATAGACCTCATAACTAAAGCCATTCTTCATTAGGTAAATAGCTCTTGAAAATTGGCAGCTTTTCGGTAAGAGATTCAAGGATCAGGAAGTAATTTCAAATAACAGGAATGACATTAAAGGGAGTGGTTCAGTAAGATCCTGTTTCGTCTCCAGTACACACTGGAAGAGAATAGATAAAGAAGTTATTCATAGCTTTTGTATTTACTTCACACATCACTTCACTGATTTCCGCATGTAGTCAAGCACGCAATTTAACCTCTTTGACACAACTGCAGTTCCAGAGATTATGTTAACTTTACAGAAGTTAACATATCCTCAAGGACTTATTACATCAGTTTATGCAATGTTTTCCTTAAGTTCCAAACCCATGTTTTGCAGAAATCTTATGAGCTGTGTAATGTAATTACTGTTCAAACAAGAAGGCACAAACATGTATCAGTTCTGTTAGTTAGCTGATGAGGCCACACACAATGGACCACACTAAAGAAAAAGATGGATGCTGGATGGAAAAAGTGATCTTAGCTGCTGCATATCAAAGGTGTTCTGTATTGCACTACAGCCTTTAAAAAACAGAGGTTTTAACACCAAAGAAAGAGTATAGGTTTACTTCCCCCTGCAAAGGCAAACGGGGTCTTTAAGATCCCAGATACAGAAGTCCAAGAATGCTGGGTTCAATGACTTCTTTGTTAAAGGAGTATGCTTTTTTCAGCAGGTCTAGACAATAAAGACAGCAATAAAAGAAACATCGCAACCCTGTTTTCACAGATCTATTTCCAACTCCATGGCACTGAGCTATTGCCAAAAAACATCTTTTTGTCTATCACACATCTGAAGTAATGTTTTATGGTATTTGGTGTATCTCAGCAGAGGCACAGCAATTCAAGGATTTTGGTCAATAGTACAGTAAGTTGACAGAAGCAGTAACAATGGCCAGATGACTAGAAAAGACAACACAAAACGATTGAAGGAATTGAAACTGCCTAGTCCAGAGACTGCAAAACAGCAGAGGTGCAATAATTATTGTGTTCAATTATCAGAGAGGACATAAAAGTATGAACTTTTTTATCAGATGAGGAACAACAAAAAATTATGAAAAGGAGGTAACGCTGATATATCAGAAATTCTCCCTGATGATAAGAAAGTGAGGCACTGAACAGATCACCTTAAAACATTAAGCAAACCACATCCTTGTTCCATCCTGAATAAGGCTACTTGCAGGAAGTCAGGGACATTGCTGTGCTGGCCATATGCAAGAGTGCCTAGAGTACTTCTGCTAGGGTCTCTTTCAGTTTGGTTCTCTGTATTTTCTAAACCACAAAGTAAAACAATCTGTAAACCTCTGATCTATACTGAAGTTCAGCTGTTACCTGATCTTTCCAGCTGACACATTTCAACTGTATGTTGCATTTCTTAATATTGTAACTAACACCATTCCACCACTGAGGTGGACAACATGCAACAGTTAGAAGTATTCATGTCTTAAGGGGGAACAGCAGCAGATGAGCTTCATGGAGTCGATAAGCTGGTGACTGACCGTTGAAAAGCCCTCTGGCAAAAATCAGTAAATGCTTCAGGAGTAACAGGGCAAGGTGGGGACCTTCTGCAGGAGATTAGCAAAAGAAAAAGGGACATAAACATTTTTGCTTCTTAGAAATACCAATTGGGGGGACTAGGTAAACAGCAAGGAGGCGAAAAAAAAGGAGGAAAATTTGGATTAGGTTAAGAAAAGAATCCGGTTTAAATACAGGAGGAACTTTGAAATGCTTGGAGCCAACATACCACACAACACTAGAGAGCAATCAGATTGCTGACTTGATCTACACTCTTAAAGCCTTGATGGTTTATGAAGTTCGAACTGAGGCTTTGTCTCTAATAATATTTACTGTGTGTAAATACTTGGTGCACGTGGCAAGTCTTCCAAAATTTTCATCCTTCTGCTCAACTTTGGTAGAGACACAGGTGAACTGGCAAATTACTCTAGTTCTCTCATTTAGAGATTCATCATCACATACTCTTTTTATGTAAGAACTATCACACCTAAGTAATACCCAAGAGACAAAACAACCAGATTCCCACTGTCATTCCAGTATGGCTTACATACCTCATCCATGCCAGAAGCTGTGAAGAAAATGCCAATCTCCTCTGCATACTTCTTTAGCTCTCTGTACTGGTCATGGCTAAACTCCAAGTGGCGCTTATGCTCACCGTAGGTCTTTCCCCAGGAGTGTTTAGAGGTGTAGGGCCTTTCTAAGGCTTTCTTGTTGAATTTGTATTCCAGTTCACTCTTCTGGAATTTAGCACAGTCTGCTCCACATTCCTGCAAAAGAAGGTGGTGAACACTGAGTGGCAGCACAAGAGAAACTGCATTCATCCTAAGTCTGAACACAATGACTGAGCAACTAATGTACTCATTTGCTGTGGATTTTTCACATTATCATCAGAGCAATCACAGAAATGGTAATGAACAAAGAGTGACTGAGGACCTGCAGACATATAAGCCCTTTTACTTCCACACTTAGAGCAGCAGTCTAGAGGGAAACCACACTAAACCTATAAAACTGCATAGCCTCTTGTTAAGAAAGCCACTTATTTGAGGAGCTGATTTCTGTGGTGTTTTTCCCAGCTCAGCTGTCACATGGTAATTTTACATTACAACAAGACACAGGATTCTGTGGAACAAGGAGTATGAATGTGAAATTCACAGAATCATCAAGGTAGAAAGAGACCTTCAAGATCATCTAGTCTAACTGTCCACCCAGCACCACCACTGTAATCTTTAAACCAAATCACCGAGTGCCAGATCCAGATGCCTTGCAAACACTTCCAGGGATAGTAATCCGTTTGAAGGGACACAAGCAGTAAAGATATATATACTCGTTACATTATTTTGCACTTACACGACAGTCACAGGTGTGAACACACTGTGCCCTGAGCTGTTCCTCAGGGGTAATATGCCATTTTCTATCTAAGACATGTAATGTCGAATTTCAAAGCAGCTTGGCTGTCCTCCTGGATGACCCAGGCATTATGTCAAAAAAGCCCTAATGCAACCAGGCCGAACTGGACGTTCATCAGAAACGGTTCAGAGCTGCCCGATTCTTCCCAAATTCCCCAGGAGCTCCCGCCACAGCTGTCGGCCTGCGGCTGCCACACAGAATCACAGAGCCAATTAGGCTGGGGGAAAAATCTCTGCGACCGTCGAGTCCAGCCCACGGCCGAACATCACCTTGTCACTAGACCACGGCACAAAGCGCCACGTTCAGCCTTTCCTTACCCAGTCCAGCCTTTCCTTAAGCACCTCCAGGGACGGTGAGTCCATCACCTCCCGGCGCAGCCCGCTCCAGTGCCTAGCCACCCCTTCTGCGAACAATTTCGCCTTATGTCCAGCCTNCGGCGCCGCAGCCAATGAGCGCCGTGTCCGGGGGCGGGCCGGGAGCGGGGCTGTGTGTGAGGGGGACCCGGGCGGACCCTGCAGGCGGGAGGGGAGAGCGCGGCCTGCACCGCGGGGCAGCCGCCTCTTGGGTGGCTGTGGGGGCTGGTTAGAAAGGCTTTCTGTGGTGCACCGAAGTGAACGGCGGCAGTGTGTCAGACGCGTGCCTTTGGCCCNGGCTGCCTGGCAGAAGAGGCCGACCCCCACCTGGTCACAGGCTCCTTCCAGGTAACTGCGGAGCGATGAACCCCGACCCCCGCCCTCAGAGGGCTCCTCCAGGCTGCGCCCCCTCAGGCCCTGCGGACACGCGCTCCATACCCTTCACCACACGCAGCAGCGAGGCGCTCCCTGCGGACACCTTGCTTTAGGAATGAGCTCTCCAGGAAGCCGCTCCGCTGCCCCCGAGCGGCACCGCCGGCCGCAGGAGAGGCCGCT
>VWZF01003722.1:47283-137654 GCA_013396755.1 Sclerurus mexicanus | reverse complement strand
CCCTGCCCCCGCTGCGTCTTGAGGCAGCCCCGCAGAGCTCGGCGTGGGCATCAGACTGTATGCGCAGTCGGTGATGTTTCAGTCACTCCGTAGCTTCAGGCTGGCAGAACAAGCTGGACATCGCGCCTGCTCGTATGGTTGCAAAGAATTTCTGATAGTCGCCCCCAGAATCACAGAACCAATTAGGTCGGAAAAGAGGGAGCGTGAAGGCCAACCCACGACGGAACACAAAGTGCCACCTCCAGCCCTTACTTAAGCATCTCCAGGGATAATAACTTCACCCCCTCCCGGGGCAGTCCATTCCAATGTCTTTATCACTTTCCTGTGGAGAAATTTCTCCTAATTTCCAGCCGTGGCCTCTGCCGCTTGTTGCTCGGGAGGAGGCCGACCCCNGCCCGGGGCGCCCCCCGCCGCGCGCACCTTGGCCATGCGGATCATGCGCTTGGCGATGTCCAGGTCGCCCTGGTGGTTCTGCCCGATCTCGGCGATGATGAAGCACGGCTGATCGCCGCCGACGCGCCGCCCGGGGCACAGCTCGATCTCCCGCGGCATGCTGAGGTGACGAGGNTTAGGTCGGAAAAGAGGGAGCGTGAAGGCCAACCCACGACGGAACACAAAGTGCCACCTCCAGCCCTTCCTTAAGCATCTCCAGGGATAATAACTTCACCCCCTCCCGGGGCAGTCCATTCCAATGTCTTTATCACTTTCCTGTGGAGAAATTTCTCCTAATTTCCAGCCGTGGCCTCTGCCGCTTGTTGCTCGGGAGGAGGCCGACCCCGCATTGGCCGCAGCTTCCTTTCAGCAAACCCCTTCCCTTTCATGCTTTTGATAACAAGGTGAGTTTCATGAAGGGCCCAGAAGCAGGTTATTTACCTGGTGGGAGGTATGTTGATTATATTAACGCGGTCTTGATTTGCACTGAATATAATCAGATGGAGTAGCCTCTAGAAGAGGCAGCTTAATACTTTTACCCCAAAATGAATTACAGGTTCCCTGCCTGTTGTTTCCCCTCCTTACATAGAAGTGCAGCCAGTGGAAACTGGAATTTCCACTCAGGGAAAAATTTCAAGGCTTTACATATTTTGTAGGAGACGCACAGCAGAAATATTTTCAATTTTCAAATCAAATTATTTGAATGGATCAGAATGTGCCTTAAAATATGTAGATAGGCAAAACAAGGTACATAAGACAAAAATGATTAAAAACTGCAAATCATAAAAGTACAATCATAACAGCAATCAAATGGAGTATGAGCGCAAAAATTCTTAATTTTTGAGTCTTGAAACCAATTAACTCAAAAAAGGATATATTGTTATTTCAACTAAATACCTTTGTGTAACAGAAAAGGTTTTATAACAACAATGTTAAGTAATGCTACACACATATCCCTTCTTTCCACTCAAACTTCTGCTTTCTTCATGGAGGCACTACCTGTGCCTTAGGTGTGACATTTTGCCCAAAATCACATTTAACTTCTTCCAGAGCTTTAAGGATAAAGAACATTGTAATGAAAATTTGTAGGTGTGAAATAAAAAGTTGGTTGTTAAGCCTGAGCAGCAAGTTTCTATATAAATGAAAGCACATTCTGAAGGTCATTTAAACTAACAGAATAGCTTAATGAGCAGTCTCTTTGTAGTGCTTTATTGACAATAACCACTGGATAACTACATTTTGACTAAAAAATAAAACAAGAACTATCTATTTAGCATAATATTATCAATCAGGAATTAAAACAAACTAAGCTATACTGCATGGAGAGAGTCCACACAGAGATCAGTGTGATCTCAAAAATGTGAGTAATTGTCCCATTTCTTCCCTCCTCCAACTTTTTCTTGGTTGAACCTGGTTACACTGAAAACCCCTGAATTTCTTGCTTACTTACATTAATCACACTTTTTTTTTCTTTAATACATATGTCTGTCTTTCTTTGGAGAAAAATTATGAGCTGTGAAGAAAGAAGTAATCTGCATTCAGAGATATTCACAGGGTTAGTTATTCCACACTCTTGTCATTCCTCCAGGGTATATATGGCTTACTTTCTGTCAATATGTCTTACATACTCTGAAACGGTGAAAAAGCAGGGGGAAAAAACCCCCCACAAACAAACAAAAAAACCCCCCAGCCCCCCAGAAAAGCAAACCCCAAACAAACACTAACGCAAGTCAAACTGGAAAAATATCTTGGACTTTTAACATAATTTGTAGACGCTCAAGATTAGCAATACTGGCACTGACAGGAAATAATCAAACAGCAGCCACATCTCACGGAAGCAGCCATATAAGATCATTTGCCTTGGAGCTCTCCTTCCAGTGAACATTTGTTAGGTTATTAATGGTCCCTGTTGAGATCATTGAGGGACTCCCATCTTTGATAACTAAAAGGCAATATCCAGATGGTAAATTAAGGACAGGGAAAGTGGGTAGTGGCTCTCTGATAGGCTGCTGGAGAGCTGCAAATCTAGGTGTAGGTATAATAGACTCGATTAAAAAAACCCCCAGAAGTTAAGAATTAATGTTCTGGGTATGATGAAGATAAGTAGAAGATAAGTAATTGTTTCCACTAGAAGCTGCCAGCTGTGTTTGGTAAGGAGCTCAATTTTATGGTTATGCCAGTTCATTTAAACAATTAAACTCATTTCAGACAAGATAGCCCCTACAGTTCTTTCTATTGACCCTAGAGAGCAATCTCTGATATGACCCTGGAACATACAGGGACAGAGAATACTGAGCTCCTAGAATGGAAAGGAGACCAGAGGCTTTCTGGTGATCAAAGTGAGGTTAAACTTGGAAATGAGACAGAGAACATCAGGAAGGACTCCAGGTACTGATGATATAAAACATAGGACTGCAGCTGTCTCAACAGTTCTGCTGCTGGAAGTTCCAGTATTAGGGGGAAAAAAATCCCAACAAGCCAACAAACAAAACAAAGAACAAACTTACTCCTACTCTCGGGAAGTAAGGAAGGTGAGAAATTTACATTTTTTGGCACATGTTTTGGAAATCTGAGTATTTCTGTACAGAGGTTGTTCTGCATTTTTACAGTGAGGGTGCTCTTGCTTGCTTTTTCCTTTTCTTACTATCAAGGGATAGCAATATATTAATTGTGTAAGAAAACTTACTATCCCAGAGGAAATCAAACTGCAACACTTTGATAAGTCATACAGCTTGATTTTTACAATCTAGACTTCTCATTGTAAAACTAGAGAAGTATATAACAGATTTACTTCCATTCATCCTGCACAAACACAAAAAAAATCAGAAATATCACAAGAGGTTCAAAAGAAGAGAGGCCATCAGGGCTATAGTACGAAAACAGTTTACAAAACTTACTGACGTGCAAAAATGGAACATAATTTTCTAACTAACTGCCTCCTCAATAGCAATATCTTCCAGAAAAGAGCTATTTACTCACAAACATTCCTGGCATTTTGGGTCTGTCTGTGAGGTTTTTAATAGAACTGAAAATCAGTAAGTTCAATTGTTAGGATTTTGTAGGGGGGTTTTATTTAGTTGGTTGGTTTTGGTTTTTTGGGTTTTATTTTTGGTTGGGTTTTTTTGTTTGTTTGGGTCTTCTTTTTTTGTGTGTTTTTTTGTTGTTGGTGGTGGTTGTTTGGGTTTTTTTTTGTTTGTTTTGGTTTGGTTTGGTTTTTTGTGGTGGTGGTGGGAGAAGCTGAATTGAGTCTCAAGGCCTTACCTACACACAATACTGGTGTGAGTGCTGGGCAAGACAACAAAGATTATTAAAGGACTGAAGTATCTTACATATTAAGAAGAGGCAGAGAGCTTGGATTCTTTAGCCTGGAGAAGTGACGGCTCAGGAAGATCTTACTGATATATATAAAAACCTGATGGGAGAAAATGAAGAAGAGAAAGACAGCCTCTTTTCAGTAGTGCCCAGTGACAGGACAGCCAGCAATGGACAGAAAGTGAAAAAAAAATAAAATCAATCTAAGCACAAGAAAACACTTCTTTTTTTTTTTTTTAACTGTGAGGATGCTCAAAACCAGACTGGAGACAGTACTGGGAATCCTACATTTTCTAAGATTGAACAAGCAGCTTGGACTAACCAGCCAAAGCAAATCTGTGATTCACCCATCAACTTTAATTTCTAATTCCTTATGAAAATCTTCTATACTGCATCCTATTCTCTGGGTTCTTTAGCCCCACTCTATCCATTCGAAATGTTCCCAAGACTTTACCTTCATGCTATTTCTTACTGTATAATTCGTATTATTTCAAGTATCTTGACCTCATATTTGCAAACCTGCCGCTTTGTTACTACTCTTGTCATATCACTTCCTACTGTTCTGCTCTGACAGCCCATCCCTGTGCTCCGCTGATCTTTGTGCAGCTCTGTGCTTCCCTTAGGCCATGGAACAATCTCGTTCCTTTGCTTACTCAGATTCTGGTTGAATACCATGCACTGCTGTGATGATTAGAGATACAGCTGTAACAGCAGCAAAAAAGTAGCAGGACAGCATCGCATGTTTATTAGTGGTAGGTACCTTTCTTATTTTTACCTACTACTGGGTGTTGTTTGGAAAGCAGCTGTACCCCTTATCTCGGGACGTTTAACACTGTGGACACTGCCAGCATTGTCTCCTCATTAGTCCACCTAATTAAATTCTCATGGCAGCAAATCAGCATGATAAACCGAAAGCAGTGTGGCTTGCTGTGGTGTTGGAGGTCTTGTAGCAGAACACGTGTTTACATGTAGCATGTTTACATGTTTACATTGTAGCCGAACACAACATGCATGTGAAATAAGAGTGGGATGCTTCAAGCTCTTCTGCCTAGCTGCTGACTTGGTGCAACCAAGGAGGGCCTCCCATGAAACAGCCACCTTCCTTTTGGTGATAAAAACTACATGTATTTAAAAGCTGGCTTCTCTTGGGTGTTGTAACAATAAACACATCTCTCCAGTTTGATTGCCTGAACAGGTGAATTGCTCTTTGCTCTTCCAAGGCAGGCAGAGTGGGCAGCTGGCTTATTTCAACTGCTAATGTCAGTATGAGTTATAGACCCAGACTTAGCTTTAATTCCAACCCCATCAAAACAAGGTGAACAGCTGCAGCATGAGCCTGTAGTGCAGATGGACTTGAGTGGAAGGACAGTGAAGTGTAAGCATTATTTCTTCATGGGCTTTAGTGTTCATAAACCCAGTTAGTAGAACTGATAATTGTAGCTGTACATGCCCAAGTCACTGTATGTGCAGTGATCCTTAAAAATCTCCTTTGAGAGCTTCCAGACTGAAGTGAAATGGTGCAGAGGGTAGCTGCTCTGGAGCAGAGAGTTGCTGTTAGATTTGTGTGCCTCTCAAAGCAGTTCTTTTTGGCTCCTATACCTCGCAAAGGAGTAGCAATCTGACAAAGTAGCAACCATCTTTCAGATATGGGAATCTAGTTATAGAATACTATGTTCTCATAACTGAAAAGCTAGGGTTTTTTCCTAAATTCTGTCTACATCATGGAAGTCCCTAGCTATCCACAGGTTGAGGGAACCTCTTAAGAATTTCAGTGGACCTGGATCAGATCCGAATCATTAGCTCTCCCCTTCTGCTTGCCATTAACTGTGGGCTCTTGTGCAATGAGATTCCAGACAGAGAGATTTCGTGAGATGTGATTCATATCCAGATGTCAGTTGTGCAATGCCTTTCTCATCTGCATGCTTGCAGACTGTAAGGACTTGCATTTGAATTTTCTGCTCTGGAAACATCTGTTCTACTAATTATTTAATTTCTTGAGTCAAAAACATTATGAAGGAGTCAGTAAAAATCCCACTACCCTTGCAACGATTTCCTTAACACTGGAAGTGCAGAACTGCAAATCTGTATTTTCACAAATGCTTGAAAATTCTTTTTAAACTACTTCTAAAATAGATCTTAGTACATATACAAATTAGGATTATATGCCATCCTCTTTCAAAGAATGGAGAGAAACAGAACGATCCTGAAATTCTTCTGTAGTCTGACTGCCTTTTCATATTTACATGAAGGTTTATTCATCTAATATTTCTGTAATAAACTCTTCTCCTCAGTGTGATACATCAGCAAAAAACTACGGATGAATTGCAGAGGGTGTAGTACTCTTGTGTTCTGTACTGGTCTCTAAGTGGTAACATCTGCCTTTAGAAAAGGTGATACATTAACTTCCTGTTCAGGGTAAGAAACCAGGAAAATAATAATAACTTTGTCAGTGCAAAAGCACTTCATGGTGCACCTGAATTATAGGTAACATACAAATTTTTGAATTCACCATCAACACAGATCTAATGGATCACTATGTTTTCCTTTGTGTCTAAAGCAAATAACATTCAGTTACTCCTTCTGATGGAACACAGATAACAATTTTCTTGGGCCATTTGAAAAATTGTAATTCTGCTTATATTTCATAGGTCTTAATCCCTATTCTGCAATTTTAAGACAAGCAAGTAACCGGATTTGCTTTTCATTTTAAATCACAATGTTCTATTTGTGCTTGTGTCATTAAGTCATCAGAAATCCCCCAGAGGGTTTACAGGCAGTGGAAAAGCAAAAGAGGAAGTGGTTAGACTACCATCCAAAATTCACTGTTCACAGTTAAAGGGAAGATGTGCAATATTCCACTTTTGTTTACATATAAGGAGAGAAGAGTGATGAAAATGCACATGGGAGTGTGTTTTTAGAACTTTTGGGACAAAGTCAGCAAGTTTCTGTGAGAGCATGGCATACACTTCACAATAGTTTTTTTATGGTCTCCTATTGTGAATTATGGACCTGCTTACTGCTGTTACTTTTAATTCTTTAGTTTTCCTGTGGCAGCTGGAGATTATTTAAAATAAATGACTTTGCTGTGTTTCTCCTAGGAGACAAAATTCAGGGAAGTCTAGTCTCCTGCCATGCCAGATCCTGAGTTTTCACTGAAGTAACGAGGAATGTGTTTTAATTGACTAAGTGAAGAGAGCTATCTGCCATGCTTTAGGAGTTTGAGCTTTTTTTCCTTAGCAAATGATGTTGACAGGTGGGGAGAAAACTCAGCATGTGGTTTATCTTACACCATTAAATTAACATGAGAAACAGCTTTCCTTCAGGGTTACATTTCTCTCTGAATTTGGCCTCCTTCTGAAAGGTATTTGAAGGGGACTGTAACGTCCCGTTTGTGAAGGGGCCCCCGGGGAGGCCTGAGAGGGACCTGCATCCTGAACTGTATTTACAGGACAAGGAGCAATGGGTACAAACTGAAAGAGAGGCACCTTAGGCTAGACATTTTCTTTACTGTGAGGGTGGAGAGACACCGGAGCAGGCTGCCCGGGGAGGCTGTTCCAGCGCGGCCNCGCGCCCGACGGCCTCGAGGAGGATCCCGCCGCCGCTTTCCTGGCGCAGCAGGAGACCGAGATGGCGGGCATCGAGAACGACGAGGGCTANCTTTACTGTGAGGGTGGAGAGACACCGGAGCAGGCTGCCCGGGGAGGCTGTTCCAGCGCGGCCCGTGCGCGATCCCGTGCCGTGCGCTGCGGGACGGCCCTGCCCGGGCGGGAGGCCGCGACAGGGGGCCCTCTGCGCTCCCGCATACCCGGCCCGTGCTGCGAGCCTGTGCTTTACGCCAGGCAGGCGGACAGCACTCAGAACCACGACGCAGCGGAGGACCGGTGTCTGTNGGGGGCTGGGGCCGGGCAGGCCGTGCTGTGCAGGCCGTGCTGTGCCGCGGGGTGGGCGGTGCCCTGCGCCCCTGCTGTGTCTGCCGCAGGTGCCCGAGCTGAGAGCGGTGGGAGCCGTGCTGGTCTCCCCCAGCCCAGCAGCCTGCCGCTAGGGAAGGGCCGCTGAAACCAGAATACATCTGGCACTCGGGATTTATCTCGGTCTGAAAGTATGAGAGCAGTTAAGCTAATGTTTAATTTTACTAAACCTTTAGCCTTTGTTCCTTGGTAACCTTTGTACTGGATGCGACAGAACCGGCGCTGCAGAGCCCTCGTTCAGGGGAGGGTTGGCTGTGTGTGTTTCCACTGCGAGTCAGTGTGTCTCCAGCTCGTCTAATGGTAGCCAAAGCAGCCCTGCATAAACCCCTCTCGTTATGAAAGGATTTAACTGAAGCCTGAGTAGAAGGGAGGTGATGTTGCAACACCCTCGGAAAGCCCTTGCTTCTGCTTGCCGCTGGGTCCACAGGATCTGTTTGTTCTCATGTGACATTCATTTGTCGCTGCAGGAGCATGCCACTCTCGTTCTTCAAACTAAGTTGAATAACTTTGCTCCGCAGCTCACTGTCAGAACATCTTTAGAATCATGTCTTCATTTTGCAACTTGGTTTCTGAAATTACTGGCGTGACTTACGTAAGAGGATGCAGGTTCATAGTATCTCTTGCAACAATACTCAGCTAGATGAACTGAGTAATGGAGACCTGCTGCTTCCATTGCTTATTTAGTGGTAGCACTGCTCTTAACGTCAGTTAGTTCATTCATGAAGTCCAAAATACATGGATTACATGCTTCCTGTAAAAAAGGGTGTTTACTGGGGAGTAACTAGCTTCAGCACTAGAGCTTGAGCGTTATTGTTATCAGACCACCATCCTGTTTTGATTCCAAACGTAATCTGCCTTCTGTATTCTATGTATAGTGCAGAAACAGGCACAGGGGACACTGCTTCTTACTTTCAGAAGCCTGAGACAAACATTATGCCTTACATTGTCTTTATGTTTCGAACAGTCTCTGGAACATTAAAGTAGCTCTTTGAGAACAGGTTTCTTTGCCGAAAGTTCTGTCATTGGTCTTTCTCACAGGGTGCTAGAACGAGCAAGAGGCATTCTGTCTCCACAGACATGCAGTGTGACTATTGCAAGCGTATGTCCTTGTCAAAAAGTCAGTTTGTTAAATGCTTCTAGATTGATTTGATGTCTAAAAGTAGTTTTAAAACTGCTTTTCAAGAGTTTTTCTCTCAAGTCACGTAAGTCGACTTGTCATGAAATGCAAAAGTATTATTGGAGAACTTTCTCTAGAAAGAAGTTCATAAAATAATAAGTCTGATAACATGATCTCAGCATCTGGAAAGTCTAGATGTGAGCTGTATGTCATCATGCTTTCTTGTATGCACTGGAATTGCATTTATGCTCTGGCCTGTTAACTTTGCATAGGAGATGGTGCTTCTAGACATTTGGTGGTTCTGTTTTTTAACAGAGCATTGATTTGTTGACTGTCAGAGCCTGTACTCTCTTCCTACTTGTTAAAAAGCGCACACTGCAGCCATGTAAAATGTACTGGTTCAGGCATGGTGACAAATTATCTAATGACTTCTGTTGCCATTTGTGTTAGAGATTTCTTATCATCTGATCAGTACCTTAATAAATATCAGACAGTTGTAGCCTCTAGTGCATATTAGCTTATTAAACTGTTTTGCAATTAAATAGGTAAATGCAAATTTCTTCTTGACACAGTGCAAATTCTTATGTAAATCCTTAAGCATCGTGATCAGGGATTTGTGGATTTACTTTTTTTAACCATAACCTTTTTTGAACTCCTTATTTACAGGTCTGTTGGATAAGTGTTCTTTCTAAATACTGGGCCAAAAGTAAATAAGTTGAACAGCTCTCAGCTGAAGTTTGTAGATCTTAACTTCAAATATGGTGACAAGCAGTCACCAACTTCTGGAAATACACTTTTAAGGGTCATAGTGTTTCATCAACAGTTTTTAAACTGCAGTCCCTTAATAAGTGGTTAGGTAAATATATGGACAGATGTGAGCTTCATGGATTGTTAATATCAATATTGGAAGTTCTGTTAATTCTTGTAATGGTGAATTCTGGGTGAGTATGGGGGGAATGGCAGAATGTTGCCAGGTTCATGTGTCTCACACAGCATCGCTTCATTTTGCCATGATCAGGGTTGGAATACTGGCCTGATCCAGTAGGACGTTCATTATGTAAGGAGCCATCCTGTTCAAGCTTCCTGGGCACGTGAAAAACTAATCTGATTTCCTGTGAAAGATGAAGCATAGCCACTGCTTCAGAAAGCAGGAAGTGCTATATGAATCAAGTAATACAATGCTGTTGCCTACTTATTGCTATTTATTAGTAACTTGATGTCTTGTGAGATTTCCTTTTTAGTGATAAATTAATGTTTACATGTATTTAGTGAAATTCTTCATTTCTCTCCAGTCTGATAATACTAGGTCTTCAGCTTAATATCAGTTCACTTGCTGTGTTCTGTGAGCAGGAGAGAGGGAGTTCAAGTGGAAATGTATAAATTCTAGATCCTGTATGTCAATACAAAAACCTGGTGACGGTTTGCTAAGTAGCTTCTTACAGAAAATTTCATTCAAAGACAAGCAGTTATATATGTTAACAATTATGCAGATACACACAAGTTTTAATGTTGGCTGAGTAGTCTCAAACATAGCCTTCATGTTTTCAACCTCTGTTAGTTTTATATGAACTTGAGTGAATAATGTTTCTCCATCTACCAAAAATGTTCAACAGCCTCTAGCAATTAAGAAACTTAATTGTGTTTGGTGTTTGTCCAGAAACTGCATTTAATAGCCTTCCAGGAACTGAACATCAATTTACTTTAGGAAAGGAGTGATTCCTCCTGTCTCTGTAACTGGCCCCACAGACAGAAGGAGTTACTTGTCTGCGACTAGTGATATTTTTTCTTAACTGTTTGAACAGCCATTGTTCTAGGTTTTGCTATGCAATCAAGTATCTGAGGATTCAGAGCACCATAAGGCAGCACTGAGAAAGGTATAATAAAGGGATGGTTTCTGTTTAACTTGTATTAGTGATGCTGCATTATTATGAAGCTCAGGGCAGAAAAACCCTTTTTTTTTTTGTTTGCAAGATATTACTACATGTACTGGGAAATGGCAGAAGCTGTTACGGTGCAGTGTTATTGCAGGTGTGGGTTAGTCCTTGCTTACTGATTATATTCAAAATGAGGAAACTCTAACAGGTTTTGATATGACAGCAGGTTAGAACTAAAACATGGGAAAGAAGCACTCTTCATAAAGCTGCTTGCCTCTATTTTGCACGTAGGCATGAGAGTGAGTTATGTCTAGAAAACCTGTTTCTTCCCCAGGTTTTGCATAACTATCTAAACTAAAACTCTGTAGAACTAGAGTCTTATTTCTTATCATCTTATGGATGAGAGGTAGGTAAAGAGGAAGCACGACTGTACCCAGAAGAAAAAGAATGGGAAAGTCGGCCTTGAGTGGTGAAGACCTGATGTCAGAATATATTACACTCAGTTATGTTCCTCTGTTGCTTTAACTATAGCTACTAGTCCACTGAAAGTAGCAATGAAGAAGCAGAGTACTTATAATTTAAAAGAGATGCTGAAGGTAACTCATAAAAATACTTCTGTTTTAAAAGAGCTTAAGAAAAGTGTTTCAACCCTCTGCAAAGCCCTGCCTTTGACTCTTCTGATAACAGTCCTCTTTTGCATTGATAGTAAGACTTCAGAGAGAAGGGTGAACGAGACTAAACAAACTTCCTTTTAGGCATAGTAGTACTGAGTGGTATTAATGCAAGTTGTAGCCTTCAGAGTAGCCGATCTCATTGTGATAAGCCTCTGAGGCCAGAAATTGACCTCCAGGACTGAAGTGACAAAGTGGTTGTATTTATCTTCAAGCTACTCAGTGCTTTCCTTTGTAAGCTGTAGTAAATGTGGAAGGCACTGATTCTAGCTTTCTGTTTCTGGCAAGCTTGGGTGTTGTATCTGCCCTGTGAGTGCAAGGTAGCTGGTATGACTTATCCTCACCAAACCCTTCCAGACTCTAAAAACTATCTGGGTTGGTGCATGAAAGTTCATTATTACCCTATTGTCAGCATGTATTACAGAACTGTAGATGTTTGGACTTGTTCACTGCAACAGTGTCCTTAGAAATAAAGCTTTATGTTAAGTTCAGAAGCAAGAAACAAGGAATATTTTTATTACTAATTGGGATGGTTCTTAATGTGCAGTGTTAACTTCAGAAGCTGAAAGATTCAATACCATGATACAATTGGATGAACTCTGAAGCCACTTAGAAGGGTCTTACTGTTCATGACCAATGAAACTGTGGGGATGTCAGTACCAGTGTTTAGGCTTTTTCTGTGGTAAGTCAGTTATGAAATCACATGTTTCTGTGAACAAAAAGATCTGATACACAACTGGCATTAATTACTGATAAGAAGGCTGGCAAACAGATAGTTTTTCTATGCTTCATAATTACACAAGCACTCAGACTTGGAGACCTGAAATGAAGGGATGTTTGACTATTGGTCTTCTTCCAGTTACCATACTTGTATTGGCATATAACAGCATGCTGGTACAGTTTCATTTCCTCTTCTGCTTGAAGTATGCTCAGTCAGCATGCTGACTCTGCATGTTAATCACAAGTTCTGGAGAGCTCAAAACAGACGGGAAGTTTGTTCTAATACTTTTAATGCCTCTGACCTGGGTGCCTGCTGGAAACAGCTCAGTGCCAGTTAGCGGCTGTTTCTGTGCAGAAGGAAAATGGCCCTAAGACAAAGCCATCTGTTTCATCTCAGCCGCAGCCCTTGGCAACAGTGTTGTTCCTGTTACCTCAGCAGACTACCAGCCTGAGTAGTGAAGACTGTAATGAATGTCTTTTGCATATCATCATTGTTCTTGGAAGCATCTTAAAAGCTTACGAGCCTACCTGGTGACTTTAGTCTTCGTAAAGGCTTCTGTATCTTGCGGAAGAGTAGCAGACAAAGTATTGACCATCTTTCAGATATAGGAGTCAAGTTATAAAATACTAGGTTCTCATAACTGAAAAGCTAATTTTTGTTAACTTGAGGCTTCCTTACTGAAGTTAGTAACTATGTTCTTGAGGACAACATCTTCCAGTTTAACTGCTGTTCTTGAACTGATGAATTTATAGTCCTCTACCTAACACAGTTAATGATTGTTATTCAGGTCTCAGCGATAAGGACTTAAAATACTTGCCTAGTTCCCTGATAAAGGAGTATGAAGAACCTCTTGTGTGCCATTAACACTAGTAGCATGAAACTGGTGCATACCTAGCCACAAAGAGATAAAAGATACAGCAGCATAATGCTCTCAGTTTTAGGTGAATCAGCTCTCTCTTTTTAAGAAGGTGCTTACTATAGGGTGGGTTTGGTACAGTCACTTCTTTCACTGAAGGGTATATTAACATGCTGAAACACTTCTGTGCGGTGAATTTATCCATGGTGGCTTTATGGGTGAGAGAAAGGAAGTAACTTCTTGGTATATCACACAGGCAGATGTTACATGGTGCTGCTCCAGAGATGTGCCCTGCTGAGATTTAGCAGTTCTTGAAAATCTTGGTGTATTTTATGTAGTCCAGAGGTTTAAATAGTTTCACAAATTTAAAAGTTTGTGTCACAACTGACATGTGCTCCCTATGTCTGTGTTTTAATAAAACGAAATTTTAGGGTTCTGTGGCAAAGATTCCTAGCTTATCCTGTTCCTGAGGCTCAATTGCCAATATCGCTTCAGAGATAATAATGCTGCAGCTGAAGTAGGAAGCTATCAAGCATGTCATCACAGAGGGCAGCAGAAAGGTGACTGCTAGGAATGTTAGCTATATCTTTTGAGCTGATTAGGAGCTAACCAGACCAGGATAAGAATTAAGAAGTGTTGGCTGCAGGATTGTTAATCTTCCAGGCAGACAGTGAAACAGTGACAGTCATCCATTTTAATTTCTGAGCGGTTGTATAGCAGTCAGCTTTCAAGACAGGGAGGAGAAAGTGGGAGTAGCTTTGGAACACTGTAGCAGCTTCTTGGCAGTATCAGCTCTGCTGTTTATGTAGTTTGAAGCAGGATCTCGTGCTGAAGAAATGACCTTGTATTACTGGTTCTGCAGAATGATGGCCCACTTGGTTTTTCATGCCTGTCCAGAAAAGTGTAGGGAAAAGGAAGTGTCCTGTAGGATGTCAAGGAATACTCATTTTCACAACTCTCACATTAGATACTCTAGTAAAGCTTCCCATGCAAGTTACTGAAATCAGTAAATTGGGCTGTTCTGTCTTTGCTCAAATGACTAAACTGATCACCTCTTTACAGATGCTGTTGATGGAGTGGTTAACGGGGATGTCTGTCAGGTAAGATGGAACTATTGAGTACTGAGAATGTGCTGTTCTACTTTGAGAACTTTAATATAGACTAATACTTCCTGTTTATTATCTCTAATATACTTTTGTCCTGTCTCTGAAAAGGAATTTCTATTCTGATAGCTCATCTCGTGAAGTTGTCAATGCTCTTAATATGCCCCTCCTCTGAACTCAGAGGCAACTTAGAGCAGCAGTCCATTTCGAATTGTGGCTTAATAGTACATAAGCACTGTAAAGTAGACTGACAGGCTCTGTGATATGGCTTAACATTGACTCGCCACTCTTTGATAAGCTGAAAGCATGCTGTGGTTACCTAGTTGAAGGCAGAGTTTTCAGATTTGCTTGTTTTTTAAAGATAATTCATGCATCCTAGTTGTCTTAGCAAGATTTGTCTTACAGGGGGCTGACTGAAAACATTATACAATTGGTGACATAGAGTTGCATGAAATTAAGCTAGTGGCTAAATAGCTCAGTTGGAATATGAAAACAAGTTACACAGCCATGGTAATGACAAAAGGAGGAGATACCTGCTTTATGAGTGCCAGGGAGGAATGAGGCATGCTAAGGCAATCACTGTATTGTAACTGAATTTCACACCAGTTTGTCCAAGGCATTGTCATTGCCTGGTGTTACAGTTGGCTCTGTTAGCCCTGATTAAATGAATGCTTGGGGAGGGAGCAACATATGAGCTACTCACTTCTCCTTAAAGTTTTAAGTGAATGCTGAGCTTTGTGGAGACACAAACCACTTTCACTGTCAGTAATATTTTTATATCCTCAGTGCAGCTGTGAGATTGATGAGAAAACTGTATTTTACTGGCCCTTTGTGCTTTCTTATACAACAGGGGGTAGATGAAGTACCTTGATTTTGTGTTTGAAATTCTAAGAGACCAGTTGCTTTGGTTAATACAGCTTTCTCTTAATGAGGAAGAACAGACTGAATGGGCTACACATAACTTGTATTTTAGCCACCTATAATTAGTTGGCCTTGCAGCTGGCCAGTTTATTTTGCTTTGGATGGAATGCAAAGCCTGGTGGTGTTGCACCAGCTTAGCTCCTTCTCTTTGCATTATTCCTTCATTGAAGGCTACAGAAGGTCCAAAGAGGGGCAAGGCATGGCCAAATAAATCTGTTGTTATCTGCAATTGATCTGGTACTCTCAGGAGAGGTGTTTCTTAGCTCTCTTAAGGATAAGATGAAGCAGTAGAAGTTGTTAAACTTGGAGTGTCCTCTACAGCAAACAGGACAATATCGATTAGCTTTGTGAATTTGGTGTATTAGTGGTAGCCCTATTCATTTGAGCTGGAAAAGCATGCTAGTACTTGCACTGTTTGGAAGCAAGGCCTCTTGTGTTATAAGCTGCACACAGCAATCCAGATTTTGTAGTATGATATCAGTCAGGTTTTCAAATGTCTCTGAAGTGGACAAATAAGTCACAGGGAATGCTTTAAATGTGCACAGTATCATATAAAAATTACTTTCATAGCAAATATTTAAGGTGAAATGAACTTGGAGAATATGTCAGCTTAAAATTGGGTTAGTGAGGTGCTAGGCATTGTCTTCTGTGTTCTTCAGGCTTAGTGCTCTGCCACTAACCTCTTGTGGTGTTTGTCTTGCCAGTTATCTTGGATTTTTGCATGATTTCTAGAGGCAGTCCTGTGTTAATTTCCTTCAGTCCTGCTGTAATTTGTGGCAAGATGTTTTTTCTGTTAATGATGTAAGTGTGTTATAACATCAGATGAATGTTATGTGCTCAGTTCAAATAGAGTAATTTTGTGTAGCTTGTAGGCAATTATTTGAAATATTGAGTAGTCATGTATAAATGACTTTACCATTCCTTTCCTCTGAGGAGACCAATGGTCCAACAAACTGCTATGCTGCCATATCCCAAGCAGATCGACTGCAGTCAGAACCAGAAAGTATTCGTAAGTGGAGAGAGGAGCAAAAGGAGCGCCTGGAGCAACTTGGTAAGGAAGGCTTTTGTCATAACTTAGTGTCACCTTCTCTCAGGCTGGGAGAGTTTGGGTTGTTCATTCTGGAGAAGAGAAGGCTCTGGGGAGACCTTAGAGCACCTTCCAGTACCTAAAGGGGACCGCCAGGAGAGTGGGAGAGGGACTTTTTACAAGGGTGTTTGGCTTACAAGGCATAATAGCCTTAAACTGAAAGAGGATAGATTTAGATTAGCTATTAGGAAAAAGGTGAGGGAAAATTAGGAAAAATTTTTACGGTGAGGCTGGTGAGGCAGTGGCATGGGTTGCCCAGAGAAGTTTTGGATGCCTCATCCCAGATTGAAAGGGATATTGAGTAGTCTGGTCTAGTGGAAGGTGTCCCTGCCCATGGCAGGGGAATTAGAACTAGATGATCTTTAAGGCCTCTTGCAACCCAACCCATTCTGTGATTCTTAAGCAGTGGATTTCTCAATCATGAATATGCCTCTTCAAAGTCTTAACATGCTTCTTGAGTTTGAGGAGCAAGTGTGGATGAGTTTGCCAGTAAACAGACTTAATACTGCTGTGGGAGTCAGCAGGCAAGTGGCTCTCTGAACCTATACTTACAAATAAGCTGACAGAAAATGAATAGCTTTTGTAAGTAAAAAAATACAATAGTAATAATAATAAATAAATACTGCATCCTGTAGAACTTTTTTTCAAAGGATAAAGATTACTCATTTTGTAATTGCTGAGGCCATCTGTTGTCACGTGGATCTAATCTAATAGCTAAATTAAGAAAGTAATGGATTATTAACTGAACTAAATACAGCTATCAAATGCAGTGATACCTACTCATGGACAGCATCTAAGAGCCTATAAACTAGTGTGCTTTTTACTTACATTATGGAGAAGCCTTTGCTTGAAATTGTTAGAACAGAAGCTTCTGTAAAATGTTGTTCTGGACAGAGCTGACCCTTGTTGCTCCTCTTTTGGGCTAGTTACAGCAGATGAGCTTGTCCTGAACTGTAGGCTGAGTGTAAAAGTATGCTGAGTGCCAGGCTCCCTCACTTTGTCTAAGCACAGAGGCTTTGCTGAGCTTTATTCTAGCACTGGCATAGCAAGGTAACTGTGGTTTGAGCAGCTTGCAGACCAATAGATTTACTGAATCTGAACTAGTCTGCAAATGCCTATCCTAAACTGGACTGTCCCAGTTACACAGTACAGGAATTCTGTTTAGCTAATCCTTTGAATGTTCATAGTATTTAAAATTCTCGTAGCCTAAATCAGGAAATCTCCTTACCCTTGTCTGAGTAGATGGAGCAACTGTCTGCACTAGAGTGTATCCTGAGCCATCAGTTGAAATGTTAACAAGTTATTTCTGGAACAAACATGACTGAGAAATCAATTCTTAAATCTTCAGATGCAAACTCACGAAAGCAGGAAGCAGAATGGAAAGAGAAAGCAATTAAGGAGTTGGAAGAGTGGTATGCAAGGCAAGATGAAAAGCTCGAGAAAACAAAAGCCAGTAACAGGTAAAGTTTCTCCAGCCATTGGAAGAATTGTGGTACTCTCTATGAAAATAACTGGGGAGGGAGGTTAGAATACTTCTGGTATGTCCTAAGGCACTAGCCTTTCAGATCATTAAATGCTTCTTCTAACTATCTTTTTAAGTTTTCTTAAAGAATCTAGATTAAATGTCCAAGAATAGCAAAAAGAGCCATTAAGAATGATCCAGAATTACTGAAGATTTCTTAAGACACAAAGTTTGAACGTGGCCAGAAAATGTTTTACTCTATCCACTTCTTGGCATGCTCCTAGCTGCACAGACCTTCAATGATTTCAGAATTACCTACCCTGAGACCAGCATTCTTACTTGCCATCTGCAGAACACATGGAAGTGGCATTCTAGTTAGACATTGCTACAAGTTATTTCATTAGATATGTTAAAAGCTTTTGCTGCTCCTTTTGGAAGTATTTCAGAAATAATGTGACTCAGTTTTACTAGTGAAAAACTAAATGCTGACTCTGTCTGTGGTGGTTTGAGTTGTCTAATTATGGGCCCCGTGGCAGAAATTAATGACTTGGCTGCTAGTCTAGTAAGCTCTTACACTTTCTGAGAGGTTGCCTATGGAATTTTGGCTTCAAGCTACGTAAGGGTAAATGTGATAGTACTGATGTAATACCACTTAGATTTCTACTTCATTCTGTCCAGGTAATCATCAGGACTGCTGTGGAAACTCACAGGCTTCAAGATGAACTGCTGTTTTGTTTGTTTGGGATTTTTTTTAAGATACCATTTTTCTTATCAGAATTGCCACCAGGTTCATCTTTAGTAAGTAGAGTCCTAGGTAGACTATTCTTACTAAAGGAGGAAAGGAGACCTACACTGTCTACAGAATTACAGATTTGCGATTTCCATTCACTGAGAAATTCACCATCTTTTGGCTGGGGCATGAAAGAGAAACAGGATTGCTTTACTCTTCTAGTTGGTGGCCAAGAGCTCATGATAACCCCAAAGCTTTATTATGGCCAGTGTTTGAGTGCAGGATATCGACTCTGGAGCAGGGCCCATTATATTAGTGTTGCGCAGGAGCGTTTGGCATTCTCATCAGCCTTTTGAGCTCTCTTGCCTGATGGTAGTTTCTATCCTCTGGAATATAACAGAGGATAGAACCTATCTAACATTGGGGCTCTAGTCCTAACTAGCTGATTCAGACTTTTAGGATGTAGCAGAACTTCTGTGTTGCCCCTCTGACTAATGGCTTGATGAATACATCCCATGTGGTAACTGCTTTCCTGTTACAGTAAGCCTAGGTGAGGCAAGGTTAATGTGCGTGTTAAAACTGCCTTCAGCTGTGTTCTGTACTTCTCATCCTTATCTCTTTTCTCCTGCCTGCTTGCCTGCCTGTTGGACTACTTGCTACCTAGGGTGGCAGATGAAGCTTTCTACAAACAACCCTTCGCTGACGTGATTGGTTATGTGTATGTTGCTTAACTACTAATTCTATTTACTAGTCAAGAAGATAATAAGAAGGATCAGAAATAGTGCTGTCTTAAGCTGACTTCTGAGTATTTCAGGGCAGTATAAGCTAATATAAGTAAATAGCCTTTATTTTTTGGACTGACTGATCTGCAGTATTAAGTACAGTTTTCCTGTATACACTGCACCAAGTAGCACTTTCAGATTAAGTCATGTAGTATACATACCACTGGAATTTTGGTAATGACTTCAAGTAGTCATTAGACATAGGGGTTGACAGTTGGTTTCAGGCTAGTGAACATTGTTTATCAAGATGCTTTGCTGGGTGTGTGGGTTACTGACTGCAGTTTCACATGGCTGCTGTATTTAGTCCTACCACAGAGAAGCAGTGTGTAAGTCTGTAATAGGCATTGAGCACCCGATCTGTGCTCATTTGCCTACATAATCAGAAAAATATTAAAGCAATGCTTGCACATAAAGCTCTGTAAGCCAAGGAAAGTAGAAAGGAATCACCTGAAATAAATCAGGGTAGAAGAGGTGCGTGCATAGAGAAATAGGGGGCTGTTAGATAACAGATGAAGAGTACAAGAACGTGTGTTGGAAAATCAGCATAAGCTGCTGGGAAAATATTTAGGAGCAGCTTGGTGTAGATGTTTTGCCAGCCTAATGGGTCCATAAGAACACAGCCATGACTTTCAAGCCCTAGTGAGTATGTTAGTTTCCAAGGGGTAGAAGGAATGCAATATTCATTGGCTTGTTCATGTATTTGAATTTCTTCCCTTAATTTATAGACTTGAATTGAAAGATGGACATGCCACAGATTCTAAGGTGACACCTTTAGAAGGTGTATTGGTGAGCCATGTTGTGGCTGTGAGTGGATTAAAATTGAAGGTTTGGTGTGGAATTCATTAGCTAACTGTAGGTGGAGGTAAACCAAGACTTGTGAAATGATGGATTTACAGGTGGTGTTTAACTTTTCTGAAGTTTCCTGGAGTTGATTTTGTTAGATTTTTTTCCAATAAAACCCTTATTTTCATATGTCCAATGCAAATGTGCAGTGTAAGTGCTGCATAATAAAACTGGCTGCCTGTTTCCTGAATGTAGGCTAAGCTACTAGTGCATGTTCAGCCAGCTAATCATCTGCATTAAACTCATTCTCATTTTCTATATCTGACTTAAACTTTCTCCTTGTTTCTTTTCTTCTCTTCACCTTTAAGCACAAACATAAATCATCCTTGCTACAGCCTAGAACAGTTAAGTAAAAAAATCTTCACTGCCCCTTAAAAGTGTCATGTCACATAAAGTAGCAGTGTTGTAGTGACCCTTGTCTTCAGTGGTGTCTGTAACCTTATCATCCCTGTGAATAGTGCTGAACCCTCATGGGAGAGTCATTTTCACTGCTTTCTCTGTACTGCTTGTTGGAGTAGATGGATTTGGTTTGATCTCTTGATGCTTACTGCTCTTGCACTCAGGCAGCTACCAGGGCCCCACAGTTCATGTAAACTAGATGCTGGAGTGTTATCCCTGCATTGAAGCAATGCTATTGGCAGCACAGAAATGCTAAAATAATACAGCTGGGAAGCCACTGGCACTAACCTGTACATAATACACAAAGGCTCCTTAGAATCTCTTTAGGGTGAGAGCAGTGGAAATATATTTATTCTGTTAGCTGACCTCAGATGAGTCATCTCCTCTGCCAAAATATGCTATAGTCTATAGCACTCACAGGCATGGGATTCATGACAAATTCCTTATGATTCATGCTGCTTTAACTGCAGCATTGGGAATCATCAGCAGATAGTTTTATGATGGCCTGTAGGCCTTGGGGCTGATTTAAATCCTCAAATGGAATCTGTTTTAAGATATTCTCACAGGCAGTTGTAAATTTTCCGTTGGCAAATGTCCAATATAAGCCATCAAGTGGCAGGGTCTTAACTAGTTAAGACCTGGGCATTTCTCCACAAATAAAATGCCCAAATAGAAATACCTTACTTCCTGGCAGTTTGTGTGTTGACTCCTTAGGCAAAGACTCAGTAACTATTCTTAAAACCAAACACCTGTATTCCAACATTTTACACAGCAATCCTCTGCACTGCTTGTGCATAGCATACTGCTGCAATCTACTTTCATTTCCAGGATTGAGGCAGTGGGATCTTAAGTGGCCATAATGTCCACGAGCAGCTGTCAGGTCACATTTCTTATGAAACATGCTGAAAAAAACCTGCATCCTCTAAGAGGGAAGGAGTGCCTTATATGCTGAGCATTAACACAAGGTGCATTGCATTGCTTTTAGGGCAGCTGAAGAAGCCTTTGTGAATGATGCAGAAGACGTTTTTCCAGGCACTGAGTGGGAACGTGTGGCTCAGCTCTGTGACTTTAACCCCAAGTCTAGTAAGCAGGCAAAAGATGTGTCCCGCATGCGTTCAGTCCTCATCTCACTCAAGCAGGCTCCGCTGGTTCGCTGAAGCAAAGCTCAATGGAAACACTACAAATGCAATATCTTAACCTTACTCAGAGAAGCTACGTTTGCAGTAATTTGATTAATTGTTTCAATGTATTTTTTGGACAACATCATGATGTATCTAGATCTGATCATTGTTTTGATTGCATGTTCTTCCTGATGTTTCCTTTCTGTGTCTGAAATGGGAGAACCTCCAAAACTCTAGTCTCTGTGCTGTTGTGCACTGAGGTGTCGCTTCCCACATTATTGATATTAAAGATCTATTAAACAGCAAAATGTGTTGTTGACTTTGGATGAAGGTGGTCTCTTGCTCCCTTTTGACAGATGGTGTTTGAAGTGGGTATAAGCAAACATTTCTCTTAATTGCTAGTGATTTCACCTTGTCCAGACAGGAATTCTCCTGGTCTCTGTGAGGCTGTCCTGCTTGTTTCATTAAGCTTTCTTAAAGCTCTTGAGAGCTTTAGTTTAAAAACTGCTCCCCTGTCCAATTTATCACACTAGATAAAAGCTCTAGGAAATTGCAGCAGCAGGCTTGTTAAGGAGCTTATCTCTGTTCCAGTGGAACTAAGGACACTGACTTCTCAGGTAAGCAAGCAGTTCTGTGTAGTTGTCTACTGTCACTCTGGCTGCCCACATTAGGCTCAACATCCAGTCCGTGGCACCGAGCAGTTTAAAGTTCTTGATATTCTGCTGCATATTGTGTTCTGTTAGATATTCAATGCAAAAGATCTCTTGTGCAGAGGTTGCTTGGATGTTTTTGAACTGTGTCTTTGTCCTTACTGATTTTTGCAGAAACTTTCTCCCACCAGGGTGGTGAACTGGAGTGTTGGAGAGCAAGAGAAGGGAAGACTTGCTCTTACTGCTCCTCATCTGCAGGTTGGAGTTCTGTCTGCAGAGGTGGTTGAATCTGAAACAAACTGCTCCAGAAAATCATTGTTCTGCTTCCTTGGCTCACCCAGCATTCGCTGGGACTGTATTCCAGCCTTGCTCTGTTAAGGCTGACCTTAATCGTCTTGTAAGCATAATCTGTGTAGTCTCATATATTATTCCACCATTATTTTTCAAAGAACACAGTATCTTAACTAGTGTGTAGCATAATTGCTTTAATGCCTTTTAGGTACAAGCTGGAAGGTTAGTCCAGGCAGCTTGAAAGCAGATGCAGACTAAAACATACTGTCTTACTAGCAGCTCGGTCCTTTGTTCAGTAAGATAGTGAATAAGTGGTTTCCACTTGGGCTTCAAAAATTAAGCTGTACCTTACTGTTGTCTGTAGCGACTGGAGTTACTCCGATATTTACCAGTGTATTCACACAGTACTGGTGAATGGTGATGAGAGTGGTAGTAGACTACAGGTCTGGAAGCTTGATTCCGTGGAAGATTAAAGCAGGAAGATATTTTCTGAACTGCACAGAGATGTCACAGGTGAGTGTAATAGAACTGAGACACAGATCAATTTCATTGCTGGCCTTGACTAATTATGATGACACCTTGACTGAAAATTTCTTTTTTTTCTGCTTACTCCAAGGCTCTAAAAACAACAGCTTTCAAAATTAATTGATAATCTAATAAAGAAAACTCTGCTATGTGGATACAGTGTTTAAAGTATTAATATGAATTTAGCAGTATATGAAAGATCAATATATTAGAGAGGTTTCTGCACAATGAATTATGGAATTTATTGATCCCCACATTGTTCTGTCTTATAGGACATGTTATCTGGCTACAGGTGTGGTTTTGAGCTGCAGTGTAAGAAAATGGGCAAAGACTCAAATTCAAAGCCAAAGCAGTATTAGAGAAGTTAAAGCAGTATTTTATAAGCTGGGTGTGCAGGGCTTAAGAATGTCTTTGCAGGTTTTTTTATGCATTTAATCTAGCTGGAACACTTAAAATGCAGCTCTCTGGCCACTTCCTCTAGCTTTTGTGCTGAGATTTTGTAGATTACCTCTTCTCCCTTAATTTTCTATTCAAGTCTGCGAGCTCACTGTCTCCTTTATCAGTGCTGTCACAGAATCACAGACTGGCTGTGGTTGGAAGGGACCTCTGGAGATCATCTGGTTCAACCTCTTTGCTCAAGCAGAACCGCCTACAGCCTGTTGTCCAGGACCGTGTCCAGACAGCTCCTGAAGATCTCCAGGAAGCGAAACTCCGTTTCTGGGGGCAATCTGTGCCAGTGCTTGGTCACCCTTATAGTAAAAAAGTGTTTCCTGATGTTCAGGAGGAACTTGTGTTTCAGTCTGTGCCTGTTGCCTCTGGTCCTGTCACTGGGCACCACTGAAAAGAGCCTGGTTCTGTCCTCTTTGTATCCTCCCTTCAGGTATTTACATATGTTGGAAAGATCCTCCTGAGCCTTCTAGTTACCTGGCTGAACAGTCCAACTCACTCAGCCTTTTCTCACAGGAGAAATGCGCTAGTTACTTTATCATCTTTTTGGCCCTTTGTTGAACTCTCTCCAGTGTCTGCACCTCTGTTGTACCAAGGTGCTCAGAACTACACCTAGCACTCCTGGGACAAAGTTATTTTCTGTGTCTTGAGTATTATTTTAGATACTCAGACCTTGTCATACTGAGCAAAAAGAATACTCAGGTTGGTTTGGGCAAATCAAAGCCCTTGTGTGTTTTTCTGAATGTTGACTTGTTTCCTTTAGAGGTCAGCATCTCTCACTTTGTTTTGTGACTTCATGTGACAATTCTGTGTTACCTCTGGCCTAGCTGAACATACTAATTCTGCTGTTTACATCCCACTGTTGCTGCTTATCTCCACAGAAAATTGAGTCAGTCTGTGGAATCTGGAAGAAAACCTGGACACTTCCAATCCTTCAAACATAATCCCAGCTGCATGTACACAAAGATCTCATGCAACATTGTGAGAGAAGCTGCAGACTACTGCTGAATACATCCTGGTATAGAACTTGCTTTGTTTAGATTGTGATCAGGTGGCAGCCAGCAGCTAGGCAGTCTGAAATTACAATGAGCATTTGTAAAGAGGGAGGATGGAGAGGTCATGGGTTCTTTAGAAAGCAGGGAGCCTGAAAACAACAGCACTGCATTCATCCTCTTAGCCTGTGGAACATGGGTAAGTTTTAAGTAGCCATAAAACAATGTGCTATGGCTTGGTCATTTCTTGGGGGTTTTTTCTGGGCAACCACTTAAGAGGGAAACAGTATTGGTTTGTATTTCAGAATGGATGAGATGGGTGTCTATAGTCTTGCCAAAAGAGCATTCCTCCAGTAGTACCTGTCATGTACGCAAGCCTGTTCCTCTGCAAAACAGTTGTTCTAATACAAACACAATTATCTGCAATGGTCCAAGGGATGGACACTCCGGGTATTTTACACTTACTGCCTGTGACCTCTCCATGGCATTTGAAGGGGACACAGTGATTTGATTTCACTGAATCAGAGTATAAATTCTGTCTGCACCTTACTCTCTGTGATGGGCTTCAGTGATACAAAAGTGCCCTTGCCTCAGTTGATAATATGTACTGAGTTTCCAACAATTTTGTTAGAATTAAATGGAGGAAGGACAGTGCTTCAAGACCACCAGAAAATTGAGGCATTTTTTAATTCTCTGTGGCTGGATGGCAGATCAAAGACTCAAAATGGTAACTAAACTTGCTGGTCAGGAGACCAAAAAGAAATTTCAAACCTTGATGCTGTATGGTTTGCAAAGCATCATCAATCATCTGTAAAAAGATAGCTCAACTGGCCTCCTCATGATTCCAAGTCCTGGCTGGTTGGGTTTCTATGGTTAGGCAGAGTTGCAGACAAAACAGTCACTTCCCACTAGCTGCAAGGATGAGGAGCAATACAGTATAGGAATGAGTAGAGCTTTTATATTGGTTATGTGAATTGTAAGTTACAGCACTAAGAACTCCAGTTTTAATTCACTTTCCAACCTTTTGGCACTCTACTGCTGCTTACTTGCTTATGTAATGCTGGTTATAAACATCTATGTTCATGAGGGATCTTCTGCCCAAGCTGTTGATGTCATGCAATTCTGCTTAGAGGGCTGGACAGTGGCATTCCTGCTAAGGCTTCAGCAGTTGGGATACCACATGCACTTACCAGGGACACTGCAAAACCAACCTCCAAAACAGGTAGAATAAGCAGATGCTGCCAATGCAGGTAATGAGAATGTACTGCTGCTTTAGGGTCTGAAATACTGATAAGAGCTGGGGAAATAGGGCTTTCACTCCACCACTTTTTTCCCCACTGCTGCATATAAGTTATGGTTTGTCCTTATTGCAGTCCATGATGTTTATGATATGGGCTGCTCTAAAGGAGGCCGGGCCAACATTCAGTAAGTGCAGTACTGCAGATGCTGGTGTTTGCTCCCTCTGGGATTTGATGCAACGGGGAGCTAGTGTCCATAGCACCTGTGGACCACATTAAAGTACCTGAAGTGCAAGGGAGGTTTCTGAACAGCGGAGGAAGGAGAAACAAACAAAATCACTATTGTGCTATTAAATATGATTTTTTTATTCTTTCTGATTTTATAAACACGCAAATTTCTTAGGGAGAACTGCAGAGACATCTGAACCACTTGTACATATGCTGCAAGTTCTTGGCCAGTTGACAAAAAAAACCCCAAAAACATTTTCAAAAGCATTTGAAGAACTGTTTTCTTAACGTGAGTAGATATTAAAGGTGTTTAGAGTAAAACTTTCAAATTAATTTTAGTCCATTGTGTTTTCTCTATGCCTGCACCCTCCCTTCAGCTGCTAGGTAAAAACATATCTGGAGTCTGAGATATCAAAAATAGAGCTTCAGAGAGTCTGAGAAGCAAAAGCCTGGTCCCACTTTTAGCTAGGTATTCCAGCCAAGCATCCCTTGTGATGCTAGAGGATGGAAAGATCAAATGACAGGCCTCCTCACTGTTAGAACTTCAATACTGTTACTCCTGATTTGACCAACTTATCACTGTACAGAAATGCCGATTTCTCCTTGACTTGCTCGTAGATCTAATGGTATTGAAGTCAGTGGGAATCACTAAGTAAACCAAGACACATAGGAAAGAGAACTAAAAATCCCTGGTTATATAAAGCCTACTACAACTCTGAAAATAGTTAAGAACCAGTATTTGCTGATTTTGAGAAAAACTATGGTACAGAGGCTGCACAATTATTTCTGGAGACATCAGGAAGGAGATCCTGGTGGTGGTTCTGAAATCTGCTCTGGAGATGTGAATTCCCTGTAAGCATTCCTTGTGGAAGAGAGGATGAAGTGAAGACAATGTACAGAAGACAATTCTATGCCAGAATTAGCCAGTATACTAAGAGCTACTCAGTCCAAGCTTATTGTATAGCAGAGGACAATGGTTGCAGAAGGCTTTTTCATTTTGGTTGGAGAAGAAGTTTAAGTGCAGAAATAGCTGCTTTTACTTCCCTGTACTAACACGTTACTGGACTTCTGAGAATATCAGTGGTTGAGTCAGATGTCAAAACGGGCCATTAAATGCAGGATGGAGGTTTTTCTTATGACTGTTCCTCCACAGCTGTCTGAGAGATAGGTTGGTTTTTCAGTTTCTCCAGTATTTTGAAAGTGTGCTAAAAAAGCAGCTGGATCTATATAGCAAGAAGGACTAGTTAAAGAAATATAAACCATGGTTTACTTAGGCAAGTCTTCATTGGTATTTGACATACTTTCTTCCCAGGCCTCTGGATGCCTTGAAGGTGAGGATAAGGGTCAGATTTGACTTTCCATCCTGAAAGCTGATGGTGAATGCAGGACAAGAACAGTGTACCTGCAGCCACCAGAATGGGTGAGGGGATGCACCATGCCACTTTGCAGTGGAAGAGTTTTCTTGAAGGGTAGAGTATCATCACATGTGCCATGTGGCTGAGTTTCAACTAACTGGCTACCAAAGAACAAGCAGTCCCCCCTCTCTGCTACTTTGGCAGACAAAGTAGTAGATTAAGTCCCTTGAGAAATCCCCAAAGAATAAAAATTCAAACAATTAACTCTTGGCCATAGCCATAAGGCAAAGATACTCACTGATCAGTTTGTTTGCACTGCTCTGCAGTCTGTATGCTCACTAGACTGTAGTCTTTTTCCTTCATATGCAAAGCTTCTAAAATGGGACTCTGCCCTTTAAAGATGATGTAATAAATAAACTTGGTTGCCTCTGCCAAGTCCTGCAGGAACCACAATTTCTAGGTGTAGCCTTTTTTATTGCAGAGGCTGTTTCCCACTGAAATTACTACCTGCTGTTTGTGATTACATCATATTTACTTTGTGGATGGAACTCTGGAAACTGAAAAGCTGGTAAACCTCTCATTTCACATAGGTGGGAAATGAGATATGGATCCCCAAGTGTTAGGCGTAATTTTACACACCATACATACAATCCCCACCATACATCAAGAGATGCTTATAAATAATTCAGCTACACTCAAAAGGTATGATTACCAACAGAAGTGCTTAAAAAAAACCAGAATTGCACATTACTTCCTATGTCACATGAAGATTAGGAAAACTACAAAAAGATAATACTTCTATTAGGAAATGCTGAGGTGGTCACTAACTACCCAGAACACTACTCTGATTCATTAGCTGCTCTCATCAAAGAAAAATCTGGGGCAAAGTATTCCCTCCACCCATTAGGATTTGGAATAGTCCATTTCTATATTTATTCCAGGTACCTAGTATATTCTACGTGTAGTATAATCCAGTACCAGGCTAGCAGCTCCAAGAAGAGCAGGATCTGCTAGATTTGAGACCACCACATCCACAGTTTTAACAGAGGACAGAGCCTGTTGATTTATCACATCTTTGACAGCATTAACATAGTGGTTAGCTAAAACTCCAGAAAGGATCACAAGAGAGGGGTTCACGGTGTGCAGAATGTTCACAACTCCAAGGCCTAATGCAGTCCCAGCTGAAAAAAATAAAAAGAAATTAAGTATCATACTCAAAGCAGTTCTGGCATCAGTAGTTGAAACAGGTCTCTTAGCAGCAAATAACACTGTCAAGAAAGAGTGCTGTTCCATAGGGCAGTTTTAAGTTATCAGACAATATGAGTTTTTCTTTCTTTCCAAAGTTAAAAAAAAAGAGGCAATTATTTTTTTGCACAATAATGCATTGTTCAATGATATGGATGTGAAAGACAATACGTTAATCACTCTTGTATGTAAAGAGAAAACAGGAAAGCATTACTCTCTACCATCTTAGCTACGTATAAGGGAGAGGACTGTGTTTAGAGCGAGTAAAATAGTGAACTATCCCGTGAAAAGTAATACATAAATTGCCTTTGCTAGCTCAGACTAGCCATTCACTTACCTACAGTGTAATGTCCCCAAATCTTTCAATATGAGAATGTTGACACTTGACTTTTTTTAAAATTAATCTTTGCACAAGCTTTTAACCTTGTTTATTGGAACAGATACCTTGAATATGTACTTCTGTTGACACTTCCTCCCAACACTTGTATTTTAAATTTCATTACCAATTTTTATATAAATTATTCCTCAATGTGTAAAGTGTTTGTAGTGTTACAGTGCTCTACCAATTCTGTATCCCCAAAAATAAAATCATGGGAAGCATTGCACCTTTTGGGTTATGTTCTTACCTGTTCTGAGAATGCTCTCTGCTTTTGTATTCCCAAGTTTAGCTGCTTGAATAAGATGTGCAGCACTAACAATCTCCTCCTTCTTCATTGACATTCCTTCTACTAAAAGGAGATCATCTGAAAAGGAGAGAAAACCAAGAAAAACATGTTGGTGTGGCAAGTCAAGAAATAGAGGGTGGAAAAACCGGGCAATTAAAAACTTTACATCTCTTTTACTTGCATACTGAATCCTGAGCAATCTGCACAACCCTGAGTTTAGCCAAAGTAATTGTATCCATATTGTTCAGGGAACTACTTGCAGAAGCAGGGAATCAAACTTAAACAGTTATAGTGGTAACTCACTAGTCTTGTCAGGCCCAAAAGTTAATAAAATGTAAGTGTTAGAAGTTCATAAAATATAAATGTCCTCAAACTTAAGACTGAGAAGTTGTTGCTGAAAGACAATCACTGTGAAACCGAATGTCACAGAATGTTTGCCCGATTACCTTACAGCACGGTTAAAAAGGAGAGTCTAAACTCTGTGGTGTGCTTCTGGCAATCCTGAGACCACTGGTTCCAAATGTTCTTTGCCATTGAAAAATATTTGTACTATGCAGGTTCCCAGTACACCTGTTCTTGTCCCCTCCAAGAAAAAGACGACAGGTCTATTTTTTCTTATTATCATCTTTGAAATTTTCTTCCTATACTGCAATTTAGTAATTGTGTTTTCAAAAATAAAGTAAATAGATACCATCATGCAGCTTCTTAGCTTCTCTCTGTAATGCTATTCCTGAGGCATATGCTTCTATACATCCTTGGCTACCACACAGGCACTCTGGTCCATCTAAAGATACGACAATGTGTCCAAGCTCAGCAGCACAGAAAGAACTGCCATGGATCAATTCATGCTGATGAACGATTCCACCTCCAATTCCTGCAAAGGTATGAAAACTTCTATGGTTAAAAAAGGACAAGCACCACTCCCACCCCCCACCAGTTTTTAAAGGTGCCAGTTCTGCAGGACAGTGGTACTTCCTTATTCTAATACAGACAAGATAAAATAATTTGGATAAGTGATGATCTACATTGGAAACCAAAAACTACTGGTTCTTAGAAGAACTCTTCTCCATTTGACACACCTAATAAGCAAGCTCACAGCTCCCTCCTATTTATGTAATTATCAAAATGATATATAATGCTTATCTTTTCTTAAAAAGCCTATGAAAGGTACTGAGCTATGACAGATCTTTTAAGCTTGTGAGTCATGCTCTTTATGCAGAAAACTATCCTTCTAGGTGACCTCAAAATTTTGCACTTAAGAGAAGTTTTAATGCTGTATTTAGACTGTTAAACCTGTGTGCTAAAGAGCCAGGACACTGAAGCCTGCAGGCCTCTGCTGCCCCTTCCCAAACTCTTGGTGTGGATCCATCAGCTAATTATTATTGTCACCATCTAAATTACTATTAGGGAAAAGTTACCTCACATTTGCATTTGAGATATACTAAGCATCATTTCTCTTATTTAGCTGTTTATCTTCTAGATACATTTCCTGATATGACTTGTATTTCTGAAGCTAAAAGAGAATTAAGCTATTAAGCTGAAAAATTACAGAATTATTCCAGCTAAAGTTGCCCAAATTTTCCTTATTTGCCTGCATAGCTGCATCAGGCAGAACTTCTTTTATCAAGAAGCTTAAGCTATGGGAGAAGTTTCATTTGCCTGTATAAATTAAAAAGTATGCTAAAAGAAACAGGAGCAAACCAATTTTTGGTTTAAGAAACTAAAACATTAGGGTTTTCCAAGCACAGTGGCAGTGTTTATACTTCTAAGATCAGCTGAGCCTCTAAGTGATGGTCTGGGTTTTGGGTTTCATTGAACTATAACACACCCACCTGTACCAGTAATGAGTGTTACAAAATTTTCTACTCCTTTTCCATGGCCAAATTTCCTCTCTGCTAGAGCAGCACAATTTCCATCATTGTCCACCCAGACTGGCAGGTGCAGAGCATCTGATATTGGAGTTCTGAGATCCACAGAGCTCCATTCCTGAATGAGTTTTGTAGAGTGAAGCACAATTCCTTCTCGGGGATTTACACGTCCACCTGTAGAAATACCTAAGTCCCAGAAATACAGGAGAGAAAAATCAAAACAAAGTCTGTGTTATCCTTATGTAAAAGACCTGTTTTCGTAATTACAAGAATTTTTATTTCTAATATTATGTTTTCAAGCAGAGTAAAAGCAAAAATGGAAGTAAAAATTTTCTAAGTATTACTGGCAATGCAACTTCTGACATGTACAGATATATGGCAGGGGTTGGAAGGAACCTTTAGAAATCATCTAGTCCAACCCCTCTGTGAAAGCAGGTTCACCTAAAGTAGGTTGCCCAGGATTGTGTCTGGGTGGGTTTTGAATATCTCCACAGAAGGAGACTCCACAACCTCTCTAGGCAGCGTGTTTCAGTGCTCAGTCACCCTCAAAGTAAAGAAGATAACTTGTAGAATCCCACTACTTAATCACAATACACTGAGTATCTTCAGACTATCTAGATAGGTAATGGTTAGTCAGAGAATTAACATTCCTACTTCATGCAAGATTGCAGCAAATCACTTAGCAGTTGTGTTTCTTGTTAGTCATGTAGGAAAGACATAATAGCAAACTGTACAAAATAAATTACTCAGATCCTGGAGCACTATTACTGTCCTGAAGTCTGCTGTAAGTCTCAAGATTTAGAATGACTAAAAATAATCACTGGACTTACGGTAGTGATTTCTACTTAAAAATACACTGTTTTTGTGAAAAATCAAAACTGTGTTCAGAGATTTGTCAGAAGAGAATAATGACCAGTAGGTGCTATTAGCCAAACCAGTTTTCCCTAGCTGGAGAGGTTTTCAAAGTTGATAGATTCTCTCAGGACCTTTGAAAAGTAGGGCACTATTATGGAGGTATTTAGCTCCAGACAATGAAGTTTTAACATTTTATTGTAGTGTAACTTCTCTACAGATGGTTCCAGGGTTAACAATATAATGGAGAGCAGCCACAAAACCTCTTAAGACAAAGCAGATGAATCAAACATTAAAGCTGTAAGAAAGATCTAATTTGAAGGTCTAACATTTCTTCTTATGGCTTTGTGCTCTTAACATTGTTTTTAAAGAATACAGTATGTTCAAATAACTTTTCTTTTGTCATTGGTCTGGAACAAACTACTTTTCTTCTGGAGTATTTCTCAGCTAAAATGAAGATTCTATGTCCTCCTTAAAAATCTAGGACACATTAATCAACACTTTCATAAGTAACTGTAACATCTAAGGCCAAACCTCCATTAAACTGAAGTCACCATTAAATGAAGAAATTCTGTCTGGTATAAACAGTTTAATGTGGAACTCTACTGCAAGTGCAAGCAGACTGGAAGTCGGCAAAAAGGCTGCTTTTGTCTCTGTTAGCTGCGAATTCAGTCTTAACATTCTAGTCATTTTAGTCTGCCCTACCATAATTGAGGACTCTGCTGCATATTTGATCCTGGCCTAAAGAAAAGCTTACAGTTGAGGAAACTTGACTCATCTGCAGTTGTTTTGAGAGCTGTTTTGCTATATGTCTGATTCACCATTTCAAGACAGAAGGGAGCTTCAAAATCCACAAAATCTATACACCACACCTTTTATATATAGCTTACTATAACTTAACAGATTGTTTTCATGGCTGTTACAAACTGGAGGAACTTAAGTCTTCATAGTCAGCTTTTCATCTTCACAGTAGTTTTAAAAAGCTTATTTTTCAAGAATATAATTCAGGAGCTTAAAGTACAAGAAATCCATTTTAGAAACGTGTTTTAAGTTAATGAGTAGTGATTTAATTTTGTTGAAAAACTTAGATGAAAAGAGTTAATATTTGTTAACTTACCTACTCCCAAAATTCTGCAGTTTACATTTACTGCCTCTGATGCAGCCTCTACACACATCTTTAGAATTAATTCCAGTCTATCTTCATAGGTTTTAGGGTTCAGCTGGGTGTACTTCTTAACTATTTCACCCTAGAAAGTAAAAACAACAAAACATGCCCCAGAGAAATACCCTTCATGGTGAAATGTCTCTTTAATTTAATTTACCAAGTCAAGTTGAAAATAGAGAGCCATAACATCTGTCAACAAAAATAGAGATGCTATGCTTTAGATCTCAGGAATACAGGCAAGACTCCTGACAACTCTAGGGGACAAGTTTGCAGGACTAGGCATTACATTCCACTCCTGTAATCAAGCTCCCCTGTATGAAATTAAATACACATTTTAAGGGACACGTCTTGTGAAATCCCATCAGAGCTACTGGAACTGTTGTTACACATAAACTGTGACACAGCAATGCACTTAAGCTCAACACTAAAGTATCAAACAAAAGAGAGAGTAGCAATTGCTCAGGAGAGAGAAAGCATGGTGTTTTAAGAATGTTTCCAACTTGACTACATGAATGGTTTGTGTGGTGTCACAGACTCTGCTACTTTTCCAGCAAAGGGAAAGTCAGCCAGAGAGAAATGCTAGAAATTTCAAGGCAAAATTTACCATCCTTTCAGAAATATCTTTCTTCTAAACAGTTATACTTCTGAGCACTTGCAATATTTCTGGAGTACCATCTACTGTGACATATCATAGAACAGTTTGGGTTTGGAGGGACCTCAAAGTTCACCTGGCTCCAAGCCCCATGCTGTGGGCAGGGACACCTTCCACTAGAGCAGGTTGCTCAAAGCCCCATCCATCCTGGTCTTGAGCACTGCTAGGGACAGGACATCCACAACTTCCCTGGGCAACTTGTTCCAGTGCCTCAAACCCTCACAATACAGAATTTTTTCCTAATATACAACCTAAATTCACTCTCTTTCAGTCTGAAGCCATTTCCCATTGTCCTGTCACTACGTGCCCATGTAAATATGTTGGACGGGGTGAGGAGGATCCAGGAGGAAGGGATTATTTGCAACGCTAGGAGTCATGCAGTGGTAATGAAAGTATTCATTATGCATGCCTGGAATCTATGGGTATTAAGGATCTAATCTTAATGTAATGTTCATATTGCAGGATTAAGCCAGGGATCTGCAAAAAGCACACTGCTTAATAATGTTATTCTCCCCGTTATAACCCCTATATAATGTAGCTGAGTGAATTGCACTGAATTAATGCAACTGAGCAAAGAGGAGTAACAAACACAGTCTGTACACAACACGGATAAGTCATTGTTGCCAAGAGAACTTAGAAAATTCCAAGCCATCAGTGGTTTTCAGTATTAGATCCCACCATCTCAGCGTGATGTGAGCAGATTTTGGGGATTTTGTACGCTTAGTTTCCTCTTCATTTTTAGTTTGGAAGAGGAGGGAATCAAAGAAAGTTGTTTTGGAAGACAAGGCTGCAGCAAATATTATCAGAAGACACAACAGCTTTAAAAGGAATTTTTGAAAACTCAGTTATTTGGGAAAATTACATCTCAGATTCTGCCATTTGCTGTTAAATGTTTACATCCATTATGTAAATATTATTATGAAAGTGTGATCCTTTTCACTCAGATTTGCTAACATTTTGACCTTCATAAATGCCACCTCAAACTACACTCTGCAAAGAGGGCAGAATTTTTTTAAATTAATTTTTCTCCAGGCTGTGTCAACAGAAAATGTGTCAATTTTACTTCTAAAAAAATTACACTTTAAAAATTGTCTTTAAGACCTTGATGATCTGTCAGGCATCCCCTTCTAAATGATTGTGAAAATTCTGGACTGTGTAAGGTCACTTTATATACCCCTTCATCTTTCCGTAGGCATCTTACTTGGTTATGTTGTCCTACATCTAACTGATCTAGTTATCTAACTATGCAGTGTAATGGTGGGAGTAAGAGCCAAAAACTTCTCATCACGAATTTTATTCCTATATCTGAAGTGCTGCAGAGTTCAGTAAGTTGCTTTGCTAGATGCTGGTTTGGTTGCTGCTCAAAATGGTTCTATGTGTCCCTTACATGGCTGTGTAAAGCAGCGGGGAAGTAAAATGTCTACTTTTGGAGCCTGTCACTTTTTTCCTTGACATATAATAAACTGCTGGTTGAACTGAGCCACCTTTTACGGGGAACCAAGACACCTGAAAGTTGTGCTGTTCTTCAAGGTCTGTAGTCAACCCACAGAGAAGCAGCAGCTATGACCTCGCACCAGCAAATGGGCTTTGCTAGTTTAACATCAGTTTTAAAGAGCAAGCCAGCAGGCAAGTTGCATCAAGACTGCATGAGAGGTGCAACAAATGACAAAAAAATTTTCATCCCTCAATAGTCAGTAGAAATGCTTTGTTTTGGAGTTGCATCATAAGCCTGTATCCTCACTGCAGGAACAGAATCACAAAGCCCAGTGGAGTTTGCAGAATATCTAGAAACACAACAGAGTATTTACCTTCATACTGACAATTGCTACTCGGAGATTTGTTCCACCTAGATCCACAGCCAGAGCACTCTGTGTCTCTAGAATATGGTCAATATCTTGCGAGATATTATCTTTGACAGGAGGAAAACAGAATTTCTTTTGCAATGGTTCTTTGAGGTCAATAGATTTAAGGAACTTCAAGATCCTTGGAACAGCATTACCATCTCCATAGATTTTTGAGCTGTAATAGAAAAAAAGTATCCATGTAATTGGAAATTACACTACAGTTTGTAAAGTTCTTTATACCACAGAAGACTGTAACACTGTCATTACACAATTATGCTCTGGCTACTATGACAATACTGCAGCTCACATTACTCAGGTTAGTCACAAGATATGGTTGATAGTGACACTGCAGATCACACAATAGATTCTGCAAGTTTGGCACTAGCTCCATTTTGGAATACAAAACTGGAATGTATAAAACTGGAAGTTAATGATGCCAAAAACCCTGTAAAATTAAGGAAGGAAACCCCATCATAAAGCAAAATAATAAAATAAAAATTATAGACAGTTTATGTAGGTGATACAGGTCCAAAACAAGATGTACTTATCAGAGATGACAACTACATAATAATAAACTGTACATTCATGTCAGCTTTCAACATGTACATGTGTTTCTAAAATACCATCATACATGGTGTCAGACACCTGGTATCACAGAATTCAGTTTTATTGCTCTATTTAGGTTCTGAAGAAATATACTTCTGATTCTTGTCCTTGGAAAATTATCATCTCTTGAAGTTTGCAAGAACTTACATGCTAAAGAAATGAGAGTCAATACTGTAGGGCTGAACAGTAATGTAAAGCATATTGCTATAATCCTGCAGCGTTCCTGGACGCTTGCAGTCAGAATTCTCTACAGATCATATCAGAGGTCAGTTCAGCTACTAAGTACTGTGTCACAGAATCAAAGAATAGTTAGGGTTGGAAAGTGACCTCTGGAGATCATCTAGTCCTACCTCCCTGCCAAGGCAGGATCACCCGGAGCAGGAGACACAGGAACGCATCCAGGTAGGATTTTAATGTCTCCATCAAGGGAGACTCCACAACCTACCTGGGCAGCCTGTTCCAGTGCTCTGCCACCCTTAAGGTAAAGAAGTTCTTCCTCACGTTGAGGTGAAACTCATGTTTTGGTTTATGGCCTTTGCTCCTCACCCTGCCACTAGGCACCACTGAAAAGTCTGGCACCATCCTCTTGCAACACCACTTGCATATATTGATAAGATCCCCTTTCAGTCTTCTCTTCTTTAGACAGGCCCAGCTTTCAGTCTCTCCTCACAAGAGAGATGATCCAGATCCCTAATTATCTTTGTGGCCCTTTGCTGGACCCTCTCCAGTAGCTCTTGGTCTTTCTTGAACTGTGGAGACCAGAACTGAATACAATGCTCCAGATGTGGCATCACTAGAACAGAGTAGAGGGGGAGAATCATCTTCCTCGACCTGCTGGCCACACTCTTCCTGATGCACCCCAGGATACCCCTGGCCTTCCTGGCTGCAGGGGCACACTGCCAGCTCATGGTCAACTTGTCATCCACCAATACCCCCATATCCTTCTCTGCTAAGCCACTCACTAGTAGGTCAGCCTCCAACTTGTACCGGTATTTAGGGTTATTCCTCCCCAGGTGCAGGACCCTACACTTGCCTTTGTTGACCCTCATTAGGTTTCTCTTCACTCAGTTCTCCAGTCTATCAAGGCAGCACAGCCTTCAGATGTATCAGTCACACACCACACCCCCTGCCCCCAGTTTCATACCATCAGCAAACTTGCTGAGGTCCATTCCTTATTCCGTTCTGAATAACACTGGAGCCAGTATTGATCCCTGGGGAACACCACTGACTACAGGCCTCCAACTGGACTCTACATCACTGATCATGGCCCTCTGAGCATTGCCATTCAGTCAGTTCTTGATCCACCTCACTGTCCTCTGGTCCCCATTTCCTAAGCTTATCTATGAAGATGTTATGGGAGACAGTGTCAAAAGCCTTGCTGCAGTCAAGGCAGACATCTGCTGCTCTCCCCTTGTCTATTCATCCTGCAAGTCCTCATAGAAGGCTATCAGATTGGTCAAGCATGATTTCCCCTTGGTGAATCCATGCTGACTGCTCCCAATGATCTTTTTTTCCACATGCTTGGTGATAACNTGACCTTCTTTTACATGCTTGGTGATGACCTCCAGAATGAACTGTTCCATCTCCTTTCCAAGGATGGAGGTGAGGCTGACTGGCGGGTAATTTCCCAGGCCCTCCTTCATGTCCTTTTTGAAGATGGGAGTAACACTGGCCTTCCTCCAGTCACTGCGCACCTCTCCTATTCTCCATGATTTTCAATGATGATGGAGACAGACTTAGCAATATATACCAGCTCCATCAACACCTGTTCGTGCCTCCCATCAGGGTACATGGATTCATGGGTGTTAAGTCTGCCTAGCCAATCTCTAGCCCAAACCTCTATGCCCTCTAAGGGAAAGTCTTCCTTTCTCCAGCCTTGTTCTCTTACCTCTGAGGTCTGAGATTCCTGAGGGCCTTCTCAGCAGTAATGACTGAGGCAAAGAAGGCATTCAGTAATTCCACCTTCTGTGTGTCTTCCATCACGAGGACACCCATCTTGTTCAGTAGCAGCCCCACATTTTCCATATTCTTCCTTTTGCTGCTGATGTACTTGTAGAAGCCCTTCTTGTTGTCCTCAATATCCCTTGCCAGACTCAATTCAAAGTGAGCCCTGGCCTTTCTGGTTCCATCCCTACATCCTTTGACAACATTCCTACAGTCCTCCCATGTGGCCTGTTCCTTTTCCACATCCCATAAATTTCTTTCTTCTGTTTTGAGATTTTCTAGACGATTCCTGCTCACCCTCACAGGTCTCCTGCCCCCTCTGTCTGATTTCTTGCTCAGGTGGATACACTGATCTTGAGCTAGGAGGAAGTGGTACTTAAATAATGACCAGCTCTCCGGGACTCCTTTCTCTTCCAAGGCCCTAATCCATGGGATTCCTCCATACAGATCTTTGAAGAGGCTGAAGGTAGCTCTGTGGAAGTTCAGGGCTCTAATTCTGCTTACTGTTCTGCTTCCTTTACACAAGATCCTGAGTTCCACCAGCTCATGTTTGCTGCAGCCAAGGCTGCTTCCAACCTTCACATGTTCAACTCGTCCCTCCTGGTTTGTTACGTCTTTCCTTGTTGGCTCCTCCACCACTTGGTTATCTTCAGTGATCTGCAAGAACTTCCTGCACTGTGTGTGCCAAACAGTGTTGACCCTCCAACAAATATCAGGGTGGTCTAAGTCCCATGGAAGAACCAGGACCATGGAAGCCTGTGACCACAAGGCTATTTCCAGATGCCCAGAGAAAGCCTCATCAGCTTCCTCCTCCTGATCAGGTGGCCTACAGTAAACACTCACAGCAGTGTCACCCATATTAGCCTGTCCCTTAATTCTTATCCACAAACTCTCCTCTCCTTCATCTGTCTCTGGGTAGAGCTTGACACATCCCAGTTGCCCTCTCACATAAAGAGCAATTCCACCACCTCACCTTGCTGACCTGTCCTTTCTAAAAAGTACATATACATCTATGATGATATTCCTGTCGAGCTATCCCATGTCTCAGTAATGGCAAGGATATCATGGCCCTGCAACTGCACACAGATTTCTAGTTCTTTTTTTTTTATTCCCCATGCTGCATATGTTTGTATACAGGCACTTTAGAGAGGATCAAGCAATGAGGTTGCTTGATGGGGTGTAAGAGGATTCATTATAGCCATAAACACCCTTGATGTTTTTAGCACTATAATTCTCAAGGAACATCTGCCACTGGCTGGTATGACCTACTCTCCAGGAGGAACCAATGGCACGGGCATTGCCACTATGGACCCCACCCCCGAGGACTTCTTTAAAGTTTAAAGTTTAAAGTCCATCTCACCAAACTGGCCAGCCTGCTGCCAAAGATTCTCTTGTCCTTTTCAGACAGGTGGATCCTACCACTTTCTAACAGCCTACAATCTTTAAAGTACAAATCGTTGTTCTAAAAGCTAAAACCTTCTCAATGACACCAGCCACAAAGCCAAATGTTGATCTGCACTGTGTGTCTGCCTCTGGCTGTCCCCATTCCTCTAACCAGTAGGATGAGAAGATGACTTGCACACTTATGTTTTTCATGTGCCTCGCCAGAGCTTTGTAGTCTTCCTTGATCCTGCCCCTTTTTCAGCTTGCAGCATCATCTGTACCCACATGAAAAAGTGTCCTTCAGGCACAAGTCAGATGTAGGCACACAGGATCTTCCTCCTCCATGCTGCTCCTGTGGAACAAGCTCTCTTAATCATGCTGATCTAAGTTAACATATGAATTTTTTCCTCTGGACTTCCTCTTGGATGTTAAATTAGTTATATCAAAACATTACTAGTAACATTTCACTCCACAAATATGAATCTGCATACCAGACATTGCACTATAATTCAGAAAAGAAAAATAATTTGTAACCTCAGACTAGCGCATTAAAAGCACTCCAATGAAATAAGATGAACCACCTCAGGACTAAATGCCTTTTACTCTACTGCTTTCACATTCCTTCGGATGAATTAAGACAATTGTACTCACCATGGATATTGCTTACCAAACTGAAGCTGTAGAGCATGCAGAATCTTATCCTGCGTATCAGCATCACGAACGTGAAGAACATTTTCACCTAGGTGACAAAAGTTAACATAATAGGACACATCAGCTCCTCAAATTACATTAAAGAACTGCTTCAGGAATGAAAAAAAAATATTTTTCTTTCCTCTGAGGAGGAAAGATGTCCACCAGATCAACACTGCTCTTCATCAATTAGGTGCCTCACCTTGTTCCCAGTAAAGCAATGGTGACACCTGTTATACACCATCCAAAACATTGCATTACAAAACACTAGTGAGTAGAATATTAGTCTTCCAAAGAACTCTCTTATTAACAATTAACGAATGAAAATGGGGCAAATGGCGATTTGTGTCATGCCTGCACACCTGAAATACCACAACATAATTACTTCCTGAAAGGGTGAAGAGTTCATATTTTAGAAGTGAGATTTTTATACTTATCAAACATCAAATTAGCTATGAAGGAAAACATTAGTCACCTATTCTGCTAAATGTAATCCACTGCAAACAGACGTATTTTTACTTGGCTATAGATAAAAAACCCATTCTCTTATGTAGAACATGTAAGCAGCACTAACATGATTAAGGAATAGCAAGTGAAGCTTTAAAATGGGTCATAAATTGTGTTGCACTGATACTGCAAGATGGCCTCTGTTCAGCATTCATTTATCCCGTGGAAGAAAAAAACCCCTCTGAACCAGAAGGAAATTAATCAAGCAAACACGTACCTGTTTCTCTTCCTGTCTGACGTGTCCCCAGGTTGATGACAGGTGTACCAAATGCTCCTACCTCTCTGACACCACAACTGCTGTTACCAATCATACAACCAGCATGAGCAACTAGCTGAATGAACTGGTCAAATGGGACATGCTTTACTGCCCGAAAATTTGGATGATGTTCAATGCCCTTCTTCCTCATCACACGAACCATCTCTTTGCTTCCTACAGAAAAATGAAGTAGAATAAATTATTCAAGTTCTACTTTTAAAAGGGAAGTCCAGAAATGTAAAGCTAGCCATTCACTCAGTTGTCAGCTCTGAGTAAGCTTTGTTCTCTTTTTATCCTTACAGCGTAAGTTGCATACCTGGGCACATAAGCCCAATTTGATCCAAAAATTCACTGCAAGTCTTTTTGTAGTCTTAATTTAAGAGGCACTGATTTTGCTCTTACATGTCACATTCTTTCCCTTCATTTTCCTTCCCACACTGAAAAGCTGAAATGTCCTCCATGAAGCTGCACCAGATGCACACATGATGCTGTGAGCATCTGGCAATTTCCATCTTGCTGGAGTGTCTAGGATAAAAGCACTCTTTTCTGTGTGCCTCTATCATGAAGGTATTCCACTCACCTGCATCCACATTAGGGAATAAAACAAGTGTTCTCTTGTTGAAGGAGATTAGTGCATCTAGTGTCAGTTCAAACATCTTTATGGAATGTTTAATATCTGTGGTTACGGGATGTTGGAGAGCAACGATATAATCTCTGGTTTTGACATCTTCACCTGTGCAAACGGGGGCCAAGAAAAGGTACTTACAATTGGCACAGAATACCAAGAGGAAAGAAGGTCATACTTTTGAAAATACCGATGTGAAAGCCTGAAGAGTTAAGACACTGAATGGGATATCCAACATATAAGTATCAATGCTACAATAAAACTCAAGGGAGTTACAGGGCAATCTACCTTCTTATTTGCCTCTCTAATCACATCTCATAATATAGAGACCACTACCTAAACCTCCACATAGTCAACCTGCAAGCCTACTTCTAAAGCTCTGCAAGGCTGTATCAGGATCAAGAAGCTGTTCTCACACCAGTATAAATCTGGAATAATCCTTGAAGCTGCTCCTGTTTTCTGTCAGTTGTCTACCCTCAAGCAAAGTTTTGTTTCCCTTGCTTTAAAATAATCAGTCATACTTGTTTTAGTACATTTGCTAGAAATTGATCTGCAAAACGTACTGATTGAAAAATATTCCAGCTTCCAGCTACACAGGTTAGCATGCCCTATGGGAGACTTGTTAAAGATAAAAAGCAAACACAAACCCCCATTTTTTACAGGATTTATTTGTAAGTCAAAGAATATGAAACACCAAAAGCCTCTGGCGCATGATGCCCTGTTGCAGTGCATTCCTCAAAACCAGTTCATAATACAAATTCCTTTTGTTCTGTTTTTTTTTTAATATTAGGCCTGAATGGCTTTGATTCTACTTAAACACACCTTTTACACCAAAATAACTGTTCATGTAAGACTCTTTTTAAATTATTCACGTCAGAGAAATTGCCCATTTAAGAAGTTATTTTTCTGTCTTGGCAAAAAAGTGTGCACTAGGACAGATTTGTAGCTTTTCAACTATACAAGACAGACTACAGAACAAAAGAAAATGAAAGGAAATGTAGAAAGAAATACCAGGTACTACTACCAAACATATTATTTTTTTGACTGATAGACTAGTTACTGAATCTGTCTCGTGTTGAAAGTCAAAGGAAAAATGTAAAAAGTCGACTGCTTACCTAGCCACACACGTATGATACTCATGTAGTCCTTATTTTTAGCAGAGAGAAGCTTGTCATAGGAGGGACAGCCCGCTAAAAGGATGCGGTCGTGGTCTTCACACATGGCTATCAAATGCTGCTCAGCACTCCTTGTGCAGCACACATGGTAATGGGCCAGTTTGGTTATGGCATGTCTGATGGAGTCATCGATGGTCCCACTGACTTCCCCACCCTCAATGTGAAGAATGCGAATGTTCATCAGGGCTGCGGACGTGGCCAGGGCCAAAGCATCAAATCTGTCCCCGTGAACTATCATTATGTCAGGTTTCAGGCGGTTGAGGACATCTGGTAACTTGACTAATGCAAGGCCCACTGACTCCACCATAGCTGCCTCATCCTCCCCTCTCACAATGGTGTGCAATCTTGTATGAATATCAAAGTCATCTTGTTCAATCATACGATAGGTATTACTGAAGGTAAAAGAAAAAGGGTGAGAGTAAATACACCTTGGTTTTACAGCAACATAGCTTGATACAGTAAATGCAAATTAGAACAGCTGCAATGGGGTTTGAACAAAGGCCTGCTTATCACATTCCTTCATTAAGGAAAGCAGTTTTTAATAGAATATTCTCATCCATGTGAAGACCCTCCCTCATATTTCAAGCATCAAGTTTTTCTAGACACTTAATGAAGAGCTTTGCTGGGCATGTTCTGGAAATCCTCAAAAATCAAACCCTTTGTTCATATTTTTCATGAGCCTTTCAGAGAATAGATATGGCATGATTTCCTTTCAGACGAGGTATGTTTATTGACTTTTCTTGACAACTGTAAAAATACAACAGATATGATGCAAAGCTGAGGCCTGTATGTTCAAGGAAAACATCCTGCAGCCAGCATATATTATTCAGAGTACGTATTTGTGCTGTATCAAGACTTCTTCATTCACAGGCTTGAGCAATCTCTGCACAAAGCCTTACGTTCAAAGGAAACAGGCTTTCACACACACAAAAAAAGCTTTTCCACACACACTACCAGCTTTGTTTCAGAATAAGAGAGTTAAAACATTCCTTGAATACTGAGAATTATTATTGTTTACAGTTATGCATCTGAAATAGAGGAGATCACACATCTGTATAAAATTACCTGTTTACAACATTGACTAAAACTGAACTTAGTAGTCTGCACACTGCTGAAATTCCTGGCTGGAATATGAAACAAAAAACACAGAAGTTTTCCAATTTTTCTTTTTGACCCATCTGACATTCACTGTCTTATTCAAAGGATTACACTTTTAAACTGATTTAAACTGGATTTCATTTTCATTAAATCTACTCTCGTACTAATATTCCACCAATTAGTATCTCACAATTTGCAAGCTGAACAGAGATAGCACACTGTTAAGTGCTCCAACGCAAGTAAAGAAGCAATTCGGACTCTTCATAATCAGAGAAAACCCTACCTACCTATTCGATTCTGCTCACTGCTGTAACACACAGGATACATTGCCTACAAGTAACTTGGCAGGTAATTCGTATTTATTTTAGGTTTTTTTCTGTTTTGTTTCTTAAAAGGCAAATTCTTTTTGTTTTACCGAGTAAAGTGGCTCAGATTTTTCTAGCATAAACTACATAACAATTCCAACTCCATTCTTCCAAATTCACAGAGCTGCCTTTTCCCCACTGCGTGCACTTCTGGCAAAAAACTTTCTTCTCTTTGCTTCTATATTCTTTGTCTTTTGAAAGGTCAAAATCTAAGGAACAAACAATTGCGCATTTCTGGTGGTTTTGTTTCTTTTATGATGCTCTGAGCATTACAGTAGCAAACATTTCACAGGATCACTGTCATTTGACTTCTGTGGTTATTGACTACCCTACTCACATCCCTAGAACACATATGTTCTGAGGACCCCAGACTAATGACTGCAGGGCTAGGCCTTGAAAAAAACCACAAACAATCCCTGGGTTGTAGAATACTTACCAGAAAGCAACCAACAGCAACAACATTTGTCAGATCAAAATCTCTATTGATTGTTTTGTGCATTACAAATCACTTACAAAAGAAACAAGTGCTAAACACCTTGGAATTGGAAAAGTAGTATTTTGTATTAGTTTGCACAAGTCTTGCAGACAGCAAACGATTATGGAGTATACAAAAATCAGGGCAATGTTTCTCCTCCTTAGCAAATGAAATGGGAATTCTGTATTTCTCCAGTCAGATGGGATGCAATTCGACATGCTAACCTGTCAAAAAGTTTGACTGTTTTTTTTCTTGTCTGGTTTTGTTTTGAATCAGGTTAGTTTTGCGGAGTTGAATACACATTACTGTGTTACTGGATGGAAAAAAACATCCAGTAAAATGAAGGAACAGAGCACTATAATGTGCAGAAAGAGAATGGCCGTCAGTGGAACTGTGTGTCTTAGCAGTTTGAGACAATATAACTTTCTCCCACCCTGACCTAGAAAATGCCAGATTTTCTCACCGGAAAGAGCCAAAAACTGTCTTTACTTGAAGATATGCCTATACATTTCTAAAAGTTCAGCAATGCTGATATGCTGCAGACTCAAGCTAAAGTCTGATTTTTTCTTGTAAAGCAAGTGTTTTATCTATTTCACTGATTGAGTGTTATCTGGCAAATGCAGCCCGCGGAAAACCAACCATAACTGCAGCAAGAATATACATACTCTTCCCTCTACCTTTTCACCTGGAATGTGGGAAGTCCTTCTAAATGAAGGAATTTAAGCCAAGACATTTCATCCTCCCAGGAAGGTAATATGACTGCTTACTTAGTGAGTGTTAAAAAGGGGGACCCTAATCTCACCTGCCTGACCATACCTAATGTATCTATGTTATTCATTTTGTCAGAAAAAGACAACTACACTTTCCTACCTCCACAGTCCTGTAACTGCGAACTAACAGCATTCCCCTGGGATATGGAATACATGAGCACTTTGTCGACCAACTATGTGACATAGAAGAGTTGCAATTTAAAATGACTGAGGAGTACCCTTTTTCTATGAAAATTAAAAAACTGTAGCACATTTTTGTTTGATAATCACCACACTCTTAGGGAAAAATGAAGGAAATTAGTTTCTCACTTCATACAGTCTGTGGTCCTTTTGAAGATCTCAATTACAGCTTTTAACCAAAACCTTCTAAAATTACAAGATTGGTTGAAAAAACACACAGAAATATGCAATCTCAGAAGTTGCAAAATAAAATAAAATGTGAAAAAAAATTTTAACTTTGTCATGTACACTCATGATCCCAAGACTTTTTTTACCAAATGTTCATGATATCATTGCTAACACCCAAGAAACAGACTGGCAGAAAGATAAAAATTCACCTTACCCATAATCATCAATCAGGTGGGAACCAAGCACTACAACATCAAGCTCGAAAAACTGTGGTTCTGCCTTAATACCAAACATAATGGGAGCTAATTTTGAATAATCAGCACGGTTGCAAGTGGCAACACAAACACGAAGTTTGTGGTTGTTTCCATTCTTCTCCATGACTTCCTTTTGTTTCTGTTTTGAAAGATTCTTGAAGTACACTTCCTGACATAATAGGGGAAAAAAAAGTGGGTCATTAATAATAGTAATTTACTTGCAGCAAATGGCATCCTTCATGAACAATACACACAAATACAGTTCAGAACTGTGGACACATAGTAATCAATCTATTGATAACAGACAACTAATACCTGAAGTACCTATCATCAGAAGATTTTAGAAGAGAACAGATTTTTTTTAGTTTAAACTCAATTTCAATATCTCTATTTCTATAAATAATATATAAAAACTCTGTATAAACAATATTTAAGCATTATGAAGTTCAACTGTAATTAAACAGTAAAATTACTTTTCCCTGTTCAGATGGAAATCTCTGTGTAAATAGAAAAATTATTGTGCCTTAGTAAATGAAAAAAAGAAAATCTCATATTTCAAAACCACAGAATGGAAAAAGTTGCTCAGATGCATCCACGGACAGACTCTGTGAACAAAATGAGAAAGTTTTGGCTGAGTCTATTTACATGGTTTCATTAAACATATTTTGGTCAGATAAGGCAAGTTAAACATTGACTTCTAAATCTTTACATACTGTTTTGTAGGCCGAAGTACATTAAGACATTCAGTAATGCAATACTGGGTTACAATAAGCCTGATAAATGATACAGCAATATCTATTCCAAAATAACGCAAATTTCCTCTCTCCCCAAACAGAAATTACTAAGCTGTTAGCAAGAGTTTCAGACTGGCCAATTATAAGGTGGGTTTTGGGCTTTTTTTTGTTCTCCTTTCAAAAATAAGTATATTTTAAATAAATGTCATCCTTTTGGTGTGGTATCTACTGTTATATCAGACTTCTACTCCACTTACATGGCAAGTAAACTTTTTCTGGATTAATGCACAAGGGTTGCTTATCTGACTCAGAGCAGTATCAATCTCTTTGCTGGTTTTGTCAGCTAGGGAAGGTCTTTCTAAGCAGCTGCTCCTTTTAGTATTGTCAAGTATGTATTGCCATTTCACGCTCCTTTTAGACTACATTTAGAGTTTTTCAGTAAAGTTTCAAAAGAAAGGTTACCATGACCATCTCACTCTTATGAAACTTAAAAAATTCAGCAGTTTTTCAATGTTTCCCTATTTTTAAGACAGATTAGTTTAGATTTTATCATGTATGATGAGAAACAATCCTTTGGTATAATAGTAATGTTAGGGTGATCAGGACTTGTAGTGATGTTTTTTCTAGTTTAAGTCCAACAACCATGATTCCTGAAAGAGGGGTTTATGCCATCTTTCAGAATAAAACCGAGGTGACCAAAAGCAAAGATGGCTACCACGACTAAGCTCATAAGAAATGGCATTTACTCAAACAAAGCAGTTCTGGCTACTCCATTTAACTTCAGAAGAATAGATACAGCCCGGAATTTCCACAACTGATTACTATGGTGACAAATTAAGTTGAGTTCTATGGATTCAGCAACAAAGTTATAAATATTATTTGGTTTACATTGACCCCCTTCATTTGAATTTACATTTCAATGTTATGTCAACAGCAGCATGTTAATTAATTACTGTTCAACACTTCCAAAAGGATCAGATGATAACCCTTCAGGAAACTTAATTATCTACTCGTGCTGAAAATATCTGCAGCTATTATGCGTATATGATAGCTGTTTTAATCTTGCCCTTCTTTTGGTCCAACCTGCTTGAAATATTTTTAATGTATGTAAGAAATTAATTAGGTCACGCTGAAAACATAGAGAGAGTAGTTTGCTGGATTTAAGATGCTGTATGAGTCAGAGAGCACGTTGTCCTGTTTCACTGAGTGGAACCTCAAATCACATTAGCCAGACTCAGATCTAACAGAACCACTGCTCTACCTCACTTCTAAAACCTATTTTTGGAGCTAGTTCTGAGCAGGACACCCTGTCATTACATGTGTAAAAAGCAGCCACTAATTCAAATAAAATCATGTTCAAGATTTGAAGGCCAGTTCTGACATGTCTATAAGCTTGACTTTGAAACTGCAGGACCAGTATTAGAAACAAACCTCTCACAAGACCATTCAAATCAGCCACTGCTGCACACATATTCTACACTGTATAAACTGAGAAGCCAAAGTAAAAGCACACAGAATAAGGAAGTGAAAACGTATACTTAACTAGAGTTTGCTTCGTCCAAGTTACCTGCCTGAGCTAGGATGATCATGTGCCCTCGGACAAACCAGTTATCTTCTCTTTTATGCAAAGAAGGCTTTTAAGAAGCAGAATAATTTTCCGTCCTCCTTTAAGCACTGTCTAAAATTCTAGAATCTTTCAATCCAAACCGAGAAAATACCATCTCCTGAAACAGTACATCTATATGTTGTTAAAAAAATTAAATCTCGTGTTTCACCATAACTACAGATCCAACAGAACTGAATCACTAGACCACACCTTTCCAGCCACATAAATCAGTAATGGTCTCTTCAAATAGTTTTGGAGGTAAACGTGGAGACATTTCAAATACGTATTAATTGACTAGAATCAAAAGAAATTCCTGGTATTTGTGCATTTCAACTTCTGTTAACAGTAAGTTTCAGTAAGCCCCAAAGCAGAATTCTTTTCACCACTGTCTTCAAACTCTGTAACACAACAGTTTCCAAAAGCTGCCAAGTAAGCCATACACCAGTCTTGGTGCAGTTTTAATATTGCTCTTAATTTTAAACACCTGCTTATCTGCAGAACCAAAATATTTACCCTAGCAAAAGGCAGGCAACAGTGTGACATAAGTGTTAACTCCACATGGAAATTTACCACTAATTAAACCAAGTCTACTGTTTTTCAGGTTAAGTTGGATGTTTTCTAAAAAAACATGTGACATATTATTACATCATGGTTTAATAACATATCCTGACTCTGATCTATTCTGAGTCTAAATGCAAAAATTACTCTGTATTTTCAGATAGCATTCACTGTCAACAAGTAATGGCAAAGTCCCTTCAGCCATTAATAGTAAATTCTTTCAAGCAGATCTGTAATGTCTTAGCTACGCAATTTTGTTATCACCATGATTTTAGAATTTATTAACAGCTTTTGCAGGCAAATTATCTCTTTTCAGAACTATTCACTGAAAAGACTTGAAATAACTAATCACTAACAGTTGTCTCTGAGTTTCTAGGTGTTTGATGATACACTGAGTTTGATCTGCACAGCCTTCTCTAGTCTGCAGATCTTCCTCTTCCAAGATCTACCTCTTCCACCCTGCAGGGACTAACAATCTTTAGCAGAGAGGAAAAGAAACAAAACAGTGCTCCATGAAGGACTACTTGAAATAATTAATCTCCATAGCTTTGGTCTACTGCTCTCCCATATCCCATCGTAAGGCTTTTAGACCGTAAGAGGTTTCAAGGACTTTTTGAGACTGGGCAATTCTTGGCCAGACTTTAAAGCAACCAAGCACCTACTGTTTCTGTCACCCATCTCAAATACATGAGACACTCCTTGATTAGTGTTTCATAAACAAATGACACCACCTGTATATTCTACATTTGCACCTCTGAAGCGACGGTTTTCAAAATCAAAGAGCCTGGAATACCTCCCCAATACCTACACTCTGCAAATACCCATGTTTGGAGCCATTTCATCTTCCCACCTGCCTCGCTGTGTGGCATGCACACAGGATATTCTGCTCCAAACTCCTTCCACACCATGTACCAGTATATGTATTCCTGCCACCCTTCTTCACCCACGGAGCCACCCGTTCTGCATCACCTGCGTGCACACACCCAGGGCCTGTTCCTGCAGCCCAGCGCAGGTGACTACAGACCAAACAAAGTCCTTCAGACACCCTCAAACACCTCTTGTGTGGATGGAAAAGCACTCATCTCCCTGCGCACGTGTTAGGGCAAGAAACCCATCCCATCATTTTCGCTCACGGATGGGATGGACCCCTTCACCAGGCTCCTTTCTGGTGCGAGGGATCACCCCTCCAGCAAACTGATATGCTTAGAATCACAGAATATTCTGAGTTGGAAGGGACCCACAAGGATCATCGAGTCCACCTCCTGGCCCTGCACAGGACCATCCCCGAGAGCCACACCACACGCCTGGGAGTGCCGTCCCAAGCTTCCTGAGCTCTGTCGGGCTTGGTGCTGCCACCACTCCCCTCCTCCNAACCCGCGGCCGGGCACCGCCGCCTCAGCCAGCCCGGGACGGCGGCGCCACCACCTCCCTGCGCGGCCCTCTCCAGTGTGGAGTCACCCCTCTGTCGGGGTGTCACATCGTCCTGACGGGAAGAAATCCTTCCTAACGAGGAACCGCGCCCTGGAGTCAGGGCAGCCTGTCGCTGTCGGTGTGTACGTGGCGTACCCCGCAAGGCACATCTGAGCTGAACGCTGCTGGGTGATCGCGCAGCCCCCGCGGGGACCGCTGTGGTGTCGGGGCGTTCTAAAGCGGGGGCTGTCAGCGAGCACTGCGGGGCTGCGGCAGGAGATGCGCGGTGAGCGCGGTGCAGCCCACAGCAGTGCGAGGAGGAGCAAGGCAGATGCCTGGCAGCACCTGTGAGGAACTGCGGCCTGCAGCTCAGGAGGAGTGCCTGCGTGTGAGGCTGAATTCCATGTTAATTCAGCCTAGAGTGCCTGCGTCCCTTTCATGATGACTTCGCTGGCCTGTGGCACAGTAAAAAAAAGCTGTTAGACGAGTTGTTAAGCCAGCTGTCAGGTGTTGCTGGTCATCTCTGTGTTCCAGTCGACTGTAAAAGAGATGTGGTTTGTTTTCTCAAGCTGGGTGTGTTTCGGGCTCAGAGTGGTCTCGCTTGAGTGAGGTGGCTATGACTTGGATCCTGCTTCAATATCCTAGGCACCATGTGTAACAACAGCAACCTGTGCCCCCTATATTCTGCTACAGAATCACCTGACTAAAACATTTTGGTAGCTGGTGTCACACCGTCCCAGTACAATGAGAATTCTTCATCCACTTTTCTCTGATAGGTATCACATTTGTGTGGCTGACAGTCTAATGTGGTAGGGCCAAACACCTGAACAAGCCTGTGCAACATTCAGCTACTTGGTACCTGCACTTTGACACAGTTTTGTCATCCAGATTGTATATTTGTTCATTCATGTAATATCTGAGGTGTCTCAAATCCCTCCTATTTTTGTCCTTTAATTCTTAGAAAAATTAGCTGTAAAAGCAACTCCCATGCCTGCCATACCTAAAAGAAAATAGATGCAAAGAACGGCATAGCTGCATTTCTGGCCTTCACCAGAGAAAAAGCTGACTTTTCCAGCAGTTACAATATTTGTTTAGAAAGGTTTTGAGAAACAAATACTGAAGTCTTCAACTAGGGAAAAAAAAATCTTAAATGGGGATTATTAAAGCAAAAACACTTTAACACTTGCCCTTGGGAATTTAAAATTATGAACTGTTTCCTAAGACAGCTAGAAAGAACATCTTACTGTGATGTTCAGAAAGCCCTCAGAAAGCTGTGGTTCAATGAGTCATAGCTCCTCAAAGACTCCCATGTTTTGAGAATATCACAGTACACCCACTTCTTAAATTACCAGGGATCTTCACTTGAAATTCTGACCAGAGGCAGTAATAGCAGCTGGGAGGCACCTTAGGTACAATTCATGTCTCATTTAAACTGTTTTCATTGTTCTCTGCATCAGTAGATTTCCTTACACATATTGCACATTGCTTAAAAACCGACGTGCATTCTGAAAATGTCATAAGTAAATTTGAATTGTCTCCTCCAAATGCTTTTGGGTTATGATAAGCTCACCAGTGTATCTACAGCTGGTTTCACTGAAATGAAATGCTGAGGAAGGGCCTGAGTCATATTTGAGCACAAGTGTATGGAAGTGTGAATATGGACAGATTCTGATTTTTACTAGTGTAATCACACCTAGGAGCAACTGCACTGAGAGTTAATTATTCTTACAAGAGCATCAGTGCATCTCTTAGTGTGATTTTTCTGGAAATGTTCTAATGGTGTTTCAGCATGTTGCAGCATGAGGTGCAGAAGAAGGGAGAAAGCTTACACTCCTTTTGATTATTTCTCCCCCACAGACCTCACATATTATATAAACAAGATGAAATATATCTTGTTACTGAGTGAGCCTTGCCACAAGTCTTTCCAGCAGAGAGACAAATGCTATGGAGAAAGATGGGAGAAGCCTCAGCCCATGATCTGACTGTTCCAGTCAGACTTACGCTTTTCTGCTCAAAATCTCTAAAGACACTGTGAAGAGAGTCTCCTGTCCTTGTGACAGTAGTGGGGCTCATTAGAGGAGCAGGGTCTCAGTATCCAGATAATTCATTGGTTCTCTCCTTATCAAAAAGCTGTGCAGAAATGGTAAAGGCCCTGCAGAGACTAAACAGACATCAGTGCAAAAAATTTTGGGAAATGCTGGAGATGAGGAGCTTACTTCTTTAAAGAGACATCATGTTGCTTAAGGTTTGAACAGAAGAACCACGATCAGCTGGTTTGGTTTGCAGCCGGCCTGGACTCATTGGAAAGCCATCCTGAAAGAGGTGAAAGGTGCTAAACTGGGATTGTCTGTGTACGACTATGTCCAGATAGTGCGGCCAGACAGAGTCAGTAGCACTCTGATCTTCTGCACTGGTGCTAAGCACTGTGTTACTTCTTCCCTCCTGACAGCAAAGGCATATGATCTTTTACATCAACACCTACGTGCGGCGGATCTTCAATTACTTCTCAACTCTTCAATAAAGTCCATTTTATTTACGTCAAGACAGCTGCTGAGTGTAAGAAAGTGAAAACTTACACTAAGATTTTCAAAAGCACCTGTCCATGTCAATTTTATACTGTCCAGCCTAAAAAACCTGAAGGCAACTTCAGTTTTAAAGGTAAGGATCATAGTGCTTTCTGAAGAGCAGGTCCCTCTGACACAGCCAAACTAGTAACCTCTGAAGATTCTCACACAGCAGTGCTCAGTGCTGTGAAGGCATTCCATTATAAATACCCCTTACAGGAGAAGACCAAGTAAAACATACTGCACAAGATAAGAAGAATATAAACAGATACACATAGTAGGGAAAGCATAACAAGTTTTATCTTCCTGTATTTCCTGCTTGTTCTTCCATATGCTATGCAGTTAATACTAACTGTAAGCAAGCTCATGACAGCTTGTATCTGATGTTCCAGAGAAACAAAGAGATGACAATGACGTAGATGTGATGCAGAGGGAAATACAGGGGTTTATTCTCTCCCCAATCACAACACAGATCTTTTACATCTTTGCTCAGTGTCTTACACTAACACAAAATGGGGATCTACATGTAGGTAAGATTTTTAGGCACAGAATTCCCAGCCAAGGGACAGGAAATAAAAAACTATTTGAAAATTTGTTGTCTGTCTTTGGGAAGATACCATCAAAAAAAACCAACCAAAAACAAAACCAAACACCAAAAACAAAACCAATGAAGCTGGTGAAAGCAGCTTTCTTATGAGGAACAGCTGAGGGAGCTTACAGCTCTCTACATATACCTGAAAAGTTGTAGTGAGGTAGGGATCAGTCTGTTTCCCAAAGTAACAAGTGACAGGACAAGAGGAAATGGCCTCAAGGTGTGCACCACTGGAGGTTTATTATTAAATATTCAGAAATACTTATTCACTATCAAGGGCTATCAAGCATTGTAACTGGCTGCCCAAGGAAGTGCTGGAGTCCCCATCCCTGGAGATATTTAAAAGACACGTATATGTGGCACTTAGGGACACAATTTAGTGTTTAGACTTGGCAGTGCCTTAGGATTTTTATGTATTTGAGGATTTTAGTAGTTTATATATTTGTAGATTTTTATACAGCTGTACAGTTTCTCACACTTGAGGAAGCAGATAACAGTTTCTAACAGTTTCTCATGGTTTGTACCACATTCCTGAATTTCTGTTCAATGATCTTTTCAAGGAAGAAGATTTCAACATCTTGTTTGGGACAAATGCCCCTGGACTGGAATAATAAGATGTATTGTAGTCAAAGCAAGATATAAGGCCAAGAACCCTTTGAAGGGGCTCCAACAGGGTAGTTCTGAGGGTAGTACCAAGGCAAAGGTTTTCGGGTTGGATGTACCCATTAGATATGATAATTAAGCAGTGTTATAAATTTGTAAGAACCCTATACTGGGTGTGTGCCTGTGTACTCCATGTACCTGAAAGCTTTCATTAAAGAACTGCTCTCTACTTTACCTACGGTAATATTGTCTCAAAAGCTTTTTTTCCTTGATTTTAGGCAACACTGTGTTAACAGTTTCAACACTTGTTTAGGCAACACTGTGTTAATGGTTGGACTCGATGACCTTAAAAGTTGTTTTCTATTCTAAATAATTCTATGATTCTGTGTTAAAATTTGGTGCATTAAAACCCAGGTAACAAGAAGAGCTGTGAATCTCATTGACATAACTAGAAACTATGTCATAATAAATATAATAATAAAATATAATAAATCACATTATTTTCTTTAGAGTTGTCAATGTTCTGTAACAGATAAACAGTCTCTTTTATCTCGTTGGAAGGATGGCATATTCTGATGGCATATACTGTATTACAATATAATTGCATTTGTATATATCCTATAAAATTTGAGTCAAGTTTACCATAACTAGCTAGAGTTGTAGGATGTGATTGATGCATGGCATAAAAAGCAACCTCCATTCTAGAGGATTCCTTAATCATGGGTGTGTGTGGAGGTGGGATAATATCCATCTGAAACTGGAAACAAAGAACTGGAAAGAGTGATGGAGACTCAACAGGGTTGTTTTGTTGTGTGGGGTTTTTTTTTTCTTTTGTTTTGTTTGTTGTTTTTTTTTTCATTTCATTCAATCTCTAACAACATGAGCCTTTATCTTAATTTCAGCTGAAAAAAAATGCACAAAATTTTTCTTTCGTACTCCCTCTCTCTAAAAATACTGAAACTGACCCAATTTTTGCTGTCATCATGTGACTTGCTCTGCTTGTGTGATCAGTTTAATCCTTCAAAAGGGTCTGTTTTCTTTATTTGTAATAAAAGGAGTTAAGATTATGGCTTGTCTGTTTCTTCTGAAGCTCCTGTTCTTGTTCAGTCCTGCTGGAATAACTATGATTGCTGTTGCTGATTATTGCTAATTTCTAATTTTAAGAGGTAATAATGCTATTAGATAATTTAAAAAATCTGCTAAGCAGAGATCTAATGTCAGGACTAAAGAATTATAATACTAAACATGCGTTTCCACCTTTTTTCAATATTAATTACTCGTATGTAGTTTGTGGGCTTTGGCTATTAATGGCATTAAGACAAAAAATGTGACTAAAGAAGAAAATGTGAATGCAAAGTTACAGTTACAGTACAAGCATACAGTTAGTTTACAGTTTCAAAGACAGATGAGGAAATTTTGAGAGAGAATATAATGTAGCAGTAGCTACCCTTCACCAAGTCTAAATCCTCCTGTCTTGGAAGCTTGTAACACATTAGGTATTACTGGTGAGTTATTAAAATGTCTCCTTTAACCACATAACTCTCAGAGTAATCTTATATCCTAAACTATTTTGTGGCCACCATAATTTCCTGAAACTTTCAGATTTTCCACATGAAAAGGCTTGCAGAGATGTAACAGAAGGCTCAGGCACCAATCAAAAGCACAGTGGTATCGGACATTACACAAAAGTACATCTTTGTTTTTAATTCTGGGTCAAAAAATGTCCTCATTTTTTCTCTGGAGTATCTATAACCCTTATTTTCATTACAAGCTATGTCCAGAAACAGATCTGTTTTTCCAAACAAGAAACTAAAGTCAAGGAAAAGTAAAAACAAGGACACAATTTTAAAAGAGGTGCTATCTCTAAAGAGTGCATACAAAGCCTTCAACCAAACCTTCTGTAAATGTGCTTTATTTAGACAGTAAATCAGGATCTTGGTGATGAAGAGCAAATCTCTGGAATGCAGGATGACATATAGGAAAAAAAACCCCAAACCCCACATGTTAAATTACTGTTTACTTCTTTCCTTCCTTCTTTTTGATACTTATCTGGAAAAAAAGTCATATGAAGAACATCTGAGTCAGATGTTATTCTAGCATAGTCTAATTTTCTCAGCTGGATTTCCTACCCATGTTATTTTATAAAAGCTTTGATTTAGTACTGGATGTTTTAATGAAAGTCCAGAACTACAGAGAGATATAAGTAACTGCTAAAATATTCCCTGATTTTGCAGGAAGGGGAACCTTTCCAAAATAGATGTTCTAACTTCAACACACGAATATAGACTGTGTCGAGTCCCTCCAAGAAAGACCACACAATATTAAGAACATAGTAGCCTATTATTGCAAGACTTTCTATGTGCCAGGGTGTAGGAATTTACTAAAAATCATGTGGATACAGATAATTTTCTGACTGGCCCAGCTGCTGAGGTAGTATTTGTAAGAAACTCAGCCGGAATGTCCCTGACATTTGGCTAATGAGAATCCATGTTGTGAGAGGCTCTATCTTTTATTTTCATGGTGCTTTTTGAAACCCTCTTTTGCGTCTCTGAAAAGCAGTTATGAAATACTGATATTGTGTAGCATGCTTTCATGCCTGTATTTTCTCATACAAAGTTCTATGATCCATCTCAATCTTTTACAATGAAATTGTAAGAAAAAGCATCCAATCTGAACAGGATTTTGAGAAGGATATTTTCATATTTTCAAAGCTAAGTAACTAGTGGAAAAACCACTGTGATTGACATCTACCACATGAAATCATGCTGGTTTATGGAAAAGATTATGGGGATTCTTGACTCTGCCCTAGTGTCCATTTTACATAGCCCATAAAAATCCCCTTTCTGCAGGCAGCACAGTGTTGATGGGAATCAACTTTCCGTATTATTTCTCCTAGTGTGGGCCACCAACCTTCTTACCAGCTAGAATTCTCCAGGCTGCAGGTAGAGCTGTGAAGTGTGATATACTTAAGGAGCAATGCAGCAGAAGTGAGAAATCTTCTGGTAGGAAAGTGCTCCCAAGTCAAAAACTCCTCTTAGTTCTTGTGCAGGAACATTCTAATTTAAAGTCTTGGGGGATATGCAAACATTCTATAGTTTTTATCAGCACCTTTGATTTCCTCAATATGAATGGGGAATCTTGTTCATTTTCACTTTTATCCCTGAGTTGGTTTACTCTTTAGCATCTGATGTACTGACATGGTGGCATCAAATTTGGACTCAGAGCACCATAGCAAAACACCGCTACAGGAGGGCAAAACCAGTCAATTAATTTCTTACTTAGAAATAAGTAACAGATGTATTTTCAGTGATTTTTGGAAATCCATTTCTTTAAAGCCTAAATCTGAGTCTTAGATGGTTGCCTTCACTAGTAAGTATCCAAGGTCGTATTTCTCAACATCTCCAGATTTCAGGGAGACCTGGTGCCAAATCTGAAGTCAAAGCTGGCTGGGAAGCAAGAGGAAAGGGAGGATATGTAAAGAAACACTTCAGAGAAAAAACTGACACGGTGAGACATTCAGATTCAAATGGAACAGGCCTTCTTTGCATAATAAGCACACAATCTTTTGCTTTGTGTTTTGGCAAACATCACCTCTGAGGCCTTTTTCACACCTTTCATGCATGCAGAGAGTGCAACGAGGCAGCCACAAAACCTGCTCCACAGGTGGCAAAGTAAATGGCCTAGGGCAACAGCATGGGCAGAACTACCTCCTGCAGTGGGAGTGCTGGCTAAGGGCAAGGAATCAGGACTATCTTCGTGTGTCTTGGATCGATCTCTGCCCACTACCCACTGCCACCTTCCCAGCCTTTCTGAACTTACCATCCTTCTCCCTGCTGTGTGCCTCTCCTCTGCCTTCCCCTCAATGTTGCATTGACTTCACATGTTAGTTGAATGCCTTCTGAGAAAATCTACCTGAAAAATTACCCCACAGAGCCTAAGTCTCCTGCCTGCCTGCATTCATGACTCTTCTCCCAAAACCTGTCCACATTCTCCTTGAAAGTGAATCCTTGGAGGGTGCATGACTTTCTTTCACTGTGCCCATCTAGCACCTGGCATGGTTGGGGCTATTTCTCATTGATACAGGCACATCAGCAAAATAAAACTGATTAACAATTCTAAAACCCTGCCAAGACCAGCTTCCAGATACTACCCCATTGTGGATGAGTCTAATTTCTCATCTCCCAAGTAACAGACAAGACAGTCACAATGACAAGGAACAGAGAGCTGGCTTTGGGAAGGTCACTGCCTCCCCACAGCTTGCAATCGACTGGGTAATGATAACGGAACCCAGCGAGAATGGGCAACCATTCAGCACCGGTCTCCCGAGAACTTCTGAATGCCGAGCACATCAGCCCCCACGGCCCCACATCCCGTGTGCCTGATGGAGGAACGGAGGCACCGCGGCGGCTCCCGCGTTGGCCCTGGAGACGGCGCCTGCCGTGGCATCCTCNGTGCCCGAGCGCGCCGGGATGCGGGGCTGTGCCCGAATGCTCCGGGATGCGGGGCTGTGCCCGAGCGCGCCGGGATGCGGGGCTGTGCCCGAATCCTCCGGGATGCGGGGCTGTGCCCGAACGCGCCGGGATGCGGGGCTGTGCCCGAATGCTCCGGGATGCGGGGCTGTGCCCGAGCGCGCCGGGATGCGGGGCTGTGCCCGAATGCTCCGGGATGCGGGGCTGTGCCCGAGCGCGCCGGGATGCGGGGCTGTGCCCGAATCCTCCGGGATGCGGGGCTGTGCCCGAACGCGCCGGGATGCGGGGCTGTGCCCGAATGCTCCGGGATGCGGGGCTGTGCCCGAGCGCGCCGGGATGCGGGGCTGTGCCCGAATGCTCCGGGATGCGGGGCTGTGCCCGAGCGCGCCGGGATGCGGGGCTGTGCCCGAATCCTCCGGGATGCGGGGCTGTGCCCGAACGCGCCGGGATGCGGGGCTGTGCCCGAATGCTCCGGGATGCGGGGCTGTGCCCGAGCGCGCCGGGATGCGGGGCTGTGCCCGAATGCTCCGGGATGCGGGGCTGTGCCCGAGCGCGCCGGGATGCGGGGCTGTGCCCGAATGCTCCGGGATGCGGGGCTGTGCCCGAGCGCTTCGGGCGTGCTGCAGCACAAGCTGCTGCTGTCTTAAGGCAAGGAACTTGGGAAATGTGTAAGGCATCAAGTATGTGAGTCTTCCAAAGGTCTGGAAGACAGCAGCAGTCAGAACTTTTCAAGTCTGGTTCTAGCTTCTTGTCTTCAGTGTTTCAAGACTGTGTCTTGCTTTGTCTTATTTGTAGCTGTACCTCTGACCCCTTTCAGGTCCCGGGGCCTGTTCAAAGGGAGCCCTGCAGTCGCTGTTCTCATGCGGTGGCCCAAGCTGCTCTAGACATCTGTGTGACTCGTGACTTTCTGGGTCATCTTGGAGTACTTGCAGTTCTTTAACTGTTGTTTGATTTCTGACATAGGCCTTTGCGTTTGCAGAGAAATGATTTGTGTCCAGCCATTCTCACCTTTCCTGCTTGCTTTTCCTGAAACACAGGTGTTCAATGTACCACATAAATTTATAGCAGAACCCTACTCCAGTAAGCAGGTCAGTATACAGCACCTGTCAGCTTTACTGACTGGCATTTCCTCTGTGACCAGGTTTATGCCTATACACAAACAATTCAACACTAGTGGCTGTGACTGTTGCTGTGATAATTTTTTTTAACCTGGGATCAGTGTACTGTGCTGGTATCTGTTTTAATTCATCCCTTTATAGCCATGGCAGTTTGTATTTTTCTGCATTCTGTTAGCACACTGTATTTCTGGCTGCTCATTTTATCCTATGTATCCTTACATATCTACAAGGCAAATTGCTAAATAAAGCTTCAGAACAAAAGGAAGGACAATAAAGCAGCAACAAAAGACTTAAAAGAGTGGGCACTTGTAGAACTGGAGAACAAGGAGGTATTTTGTTAGTTTGCTGTGAACTGTATGTTGTATTTTTATGCTGTTTTACACATAACTTGCAGGTCTGTGTAATTCTTCTTTCAGTGTATTTTAACTGTGAGTTCTTTTGCTGTTTTCTACTTTGTCTGAGAAAAATACCTGATTTTTTCTATCTGCAATCTAATCTGAAATCCATCAGCAGTACACTCTGTTCTACTGAAGGCACATCCTGCAGGTACATATTTGCAGCTCTTACTGCATCTCAGCATTGACACATTCAGTTAAGCATTGACACATTCAATTAATAGATTTTCTTTTCCCAGGGCTGCATTTGCATGTGTATATGTGTATGCAACACACCAATATATATATAGGTGTATGGTTTTTAAATGTCTGCCAGTTGTGAGGAAAAAACAAGTTGTATTCAAATTTCCCTGTATCAGAACCTTGTTTTCTAAAATTTCCCTGTTATTGTCAAAAAAAGGACATTAGATTTGGAGCTTGAGGCTATAGTTTTTCCCCTGGGACAGCACTACTAGAAGGAAAAACCCAAATTCCCTTAGGCTTCTCCAAACCCAATTCCTTTTTTACTGTGCTTTTCCACTTTTGAAGAGGTTTGTTTTCCTGCTTCTCTAAGTCTCACTGATCATTTGTCTGGCATGGGACCTTTGCTTCCTACTCTATGGATGATTAATACACTTTCAGATGGGCCTTTCTGGAAAATTTACGTTTTCCAGGAACTATGTTAGGATATATGGCCTATCTTTTGCTTTATCCTGAAACTTAGCAAAAGCAGGATCCACACAGTACAAGATGTCAGTCTGAGATATTACTGAGTCTGCTCTGAAAACTAACCAACTCCTTCAGACCAATGAGCACACCTGAGTGCTTGTAGGAACAGCCAAGTGTTCTTGCCCTGGTCTTCTGTGCCTTATGAGTTGTACAGGTATTTACTCAATGGGCAGGAAAACATGGCTACAGGCTTTGGAGGTGCAGTAAAGCATGCCCAAGGCATCTGAGGCTCTCAGTGTTATGTATCTTTGTCTTGGCTTCTCTAGCTGAAAGGTTACTGTTAGGCAGGGTCTACAGACATACCTGTAATAGGTGTGGTAAAAAAAAAAGTGTAGACTTAATGCAGGAGGGCTGGCTGGGGATGCATACAGTGAACATTTCACAAGGTTTTCCCTCACTATCTCTTGATTTAGAGTATCAACAGGTCATTTCCGTGATATGTCCGTGTCCTGGTTTCAGCTGGGATAAGTTAATTTTCGTACTAGTAGGTGGTATAGTGTTGTGTTCTGGATTTAGTTTGAGAATAATGTTGATAACAGACTTATGTTTTTATTGTTGCTAAGTACTGTTTTTACTAAATCAGAGAATTTTCAGCTTGTCCATGCCCTGCCAGCAATAAGACTGGAGGTGCACAAAAAGTTGAGAGAGGACACAGCCAGGACAGCTGACCCCAACTGGCCAAAGAGATATTCCATACCATATGATGTCATGCTTAGTGGAAAGGAACTGGAGATGAAAGCTGACTGGGGGCTGCTGCTCTGGAACTGTCAACACATCAGTCAGCAGGCAGTGAGCAATTGCGTTGTGCATCTCTTGTATATTCTAATTATTATTATAATCATCATCATCATCACCACCACCATCATTTCTAATATTTTTTTTCTTTCTGTCCCATTAAACTGTCCTTATGTAAAGCCACAAGTTTGAGTCTTCTGATTCTCTCTCCCATTCTGCTGAGAGGATATACTAAATAGGCAGCTTAGTTGCCAGCTGGGATTAAACCATGAGTATCCAACATTTGTTCTTTGCACAAGTGACAAATGGAGAGGGTTATGTCCTCGTTAGTCTTCAGTGGGCTTGTGAGTCACCTAGGGTTGTACAAATTATTTGGGTCTTAACTGAATATCTACCTTCTCACACAAAACCACACCTTCAGGTGCCATATCTGACCTTGTCTACTGGCCTTTCCTTTAAGGAACAAGTCTTGGCAAAATGTTGTTGCCCAATGTCAACTCAGTCTACGGTCTAAAAAATTATTGAAGTTTAAATAACATATTGATCAACCTTTTCTCAATTTGGCAAAAGTTTCAATTTGTCCCTCTATGCCCCCTCTTTGATGAGACCAGAAACTTGGGAATGGCAATAACCCCAGTGAATAGGATGTTCTGAACTCAAGCTGAGCTGCTTGCACTGCTGGCTAGGTTGGACAGCTGACACAGCGGACAGCAGCCTAGCTGCTTCAGAATGAAGGGGGAATAAAAAAGACTTTGTACAGTTTTATGTGAAATTAAAATGAGTATAGTGATATATAGGATATTAACTGATGACTTCAGACATCCATGCCTGTTCTCACACATTCATTGGCCTTGCCTATTGAAAGGGAGATAGCATCACCCTTTTCCTGCTAGTATTTACTGGGCTTTCAACATTGTCTTACAGGTTCACTTGATCTCCATTTGAGAGTTTATACAGTCTGGAGTTTTCTGCCCTGCCCAAGTGATGAGGCATTAAGAGTAAAGGAAGCTGAAATGTGGACAGGGAAGATGCGCAGAATAATATCTCTGCTCCTGTATGGGGATTCAGAACCCTGAGCCAGTGTTGTAGGAAGTTGAGAGTAAGACTGGGAGTAAATATTAAATCCTCTGACCCTTTCTAGGGGGTCTACTTCTTTCTGCTTTGGGTCAAAGAGGCATAGAAGCCACTTTTCAAGCAATCTCTTATTAAACAATTAACCTTGCTATACTAGATTTTCTTGTTCTACCCTCCTTTTTTTTTGCCTCCAGGCTGTTCCTGTAAAAAAGCACGTGAAGAAAATCCCCTTAGAAAAGAGCAGACGCTCTTATGTAGTTCATACGGGTTCAGTTAAAAAATGTCACCACAAGCACTTGAGGAATTCAGTATAACAATTAGAATGGTAAAGTTACTGAAGGAGAAAGGAAGGGTTTGAACTTCCAGAATGACATGAATAGAGTTGGTTTCTACCAACCACTGCAGTGAGGGACTGAAGAAAAAAGAGGGTGAGGACGAGCTTCCAGAGTCAATGACACAATCCTCACAGAGGTACAGTCAGTGCTCTCTTTTATTAAATAATTACACAGATTATATAGGGTTTTACGGTGTTCACGTATAACCATTCTCTATAGCTCATTGGCTAAAAGTTGCCCGCTTAATGTATCTACTGTCTCTGTCTTGCTTTAGCCTTGCAATAAGCAGTTCTACTGCTTTCCCATCTGCTTACTTGGTTTCCCATCCCTTGTTCTTATTTTACTTGTTACCATGTTCTTCATGTCCATTGCTTATGGATACACTGCCTTTGCTTGCCAGCACGTAGGCTAGATCACTGTGCTTGTTTCCCAGCACATGGGCTGGATTGTGCGAACAGGCCTGTATCAGGATTTCATGCCCTGTCTCTGAGAGCATATCCTCAACAAGGGACTGAGGACAACTCAGGCCATCTGAGTTTCAGGGCCTTCCCCTGGCCCTTTTCATCCCCTATGTAAGTTCCTGACCAGACTGTCTGACAGAAGTTGAAAGTGGATCCTGGATCCACAACAGCAGAGGATCCAGGTCAAGAGAGAGGTGACTGGGAAAGCTCTATGTGGAAAATCTCTAGGCTTGCATGCTTAGTAAGATGCAGTATTTTGATCAGATTCAAACAGATGATGATTCAAACATCTTACTGATACTTATAAAAAGATCGAGGCTTCATCTAAAAGTCCAAGTGTGTTACTGTGCTAAAGGCCCTTGAGTTTCTATAGCTACTATCATACAATGTAGTGAATGCTTAATATATTTAGTTAACCACAACTCATTATTAATAAAACCAGTAGCATCTGTAATATAATAACCTCTCTCTGCTAGCAGGAGCAACATCTTATTTATTTACATGTTCACACCCTGTTCCAGCACTCAGTGAAGTCAGATCTTATTCCTGAGTCATGTTTTGGCTAGGTCCTCTGTTGCAATCCCAATAATGTGGCTGTATCTAACCAGGTTCTCAGAGTAACGGTGTAGTACACAGGCAGTGTGATGCCAGAGGAAAGCATGTTTGCTCCTGCTTTTCTAATTTCAAATGCTTCAAGCTCTGCAGTAACTGAGGGATCCTGCACAGATGGAGTTCAGTGAAGTATTTGTAAGCTGATCGTCTTCTGACTGTTCAGACAGAAATGAACTGCAATCCTAGTATTACATTCTTGTGAAGTAGGAGTCTGGAAGCACTATGTTTATATAGCTAAATATGTATGGAAGCAGGCTGAAGGTGGAATTCATTGGAGATTGCATGGGATGTTTAGAAAACAAGAAAGGCCCATCTGGTGCTCTGTATGTAAAAAAGGTAACATTTTCCTTACAGGTTTTTATCTGGGAAGATTGCAGATCCCTTGGAGACTTAAATTGACACTTGCCTTGTTGCTACAGAAGAGAAATGAGAGTAACAAATATTTTGAGGAAGATGAGTGATTAGCTCCAGGAAAGCCATGTGCATCTCAAAGACATCTAAGGAGGCCTGTTACCATATGCGGGAGTCATGGAATCTAATTAATGTTTCAAGAAACAGATCCATGTGGCTGTTATGCCAGCTCAGATTTGATTTTTGGCAGAAAAGAGCACTTGGTTGTTTCGGACAGAATGTCTCTGTTAGAAATGGTCCTCAGACAACCTCTGCCCTTAAGCAAATTTGGGAAGAATACCCTTACCTGCCTTCTACCTTCATGGTGTGATAGGGTAAAGCAGGGGGACCAGTCAAGACTCACCACTTTCCAATAAACCCTGGTTCTTCACAGAGCTGGCTGTTTATGAACAGAGCTCCATCATCAGGTATCTGAGTGTTAGAGAGTTCTGGCTGGTGCTCTCTCTCAGAGCTCCCTGTCCTGTTGTTCTTAACAGAGCAATGAGAGAGGCACAGACCACTTCTATCCGAAGTCTCAGAGAGGTGCCTGCTCACCCTTTTGTCAGCATATCTAGGCTTGAAAGTTGCTCTGGCAAGGTTTAGCCTGCTGCTCTGGTACGATCCTGACAACTGCTCGCTCCCCGTCCTTGATAAGAGCAGAAAAACATGGCATTTTCTTTCAGAGCTCAAAAATAAATGAGCAGCAGAGGACAGCTAAAGAACAGAGTGTGCAGGTTTTTTTCTTAATAGCAGATAGACGAGAAACAACATGCTCCTATCAGAAAACATCAGTGATCCAAATTTCCATGGGTCTCATCTCTGAAGAATAGTGGTCACTCCACACTTAGCAATGAGCCTCTTCCCAGCCCTATCTGAAAAGCATCACACTGAGTAAACACAGGCATAGACAAGAAACAGCCCTTCCTATTCTATTCTACCTGTTTAACTGAGTTATTTGTGCTACTGGATTTGTGCAGTTCCCAGCCCTTGGAAACAATCAAAACAATCTCACTTGCGTGCCGAGTAACAAACTGAGGTGCTCAGAGTTGGACATAGGAGACTGAAAATGCCATTGGTGTATTGCCAACAGTCAGAAAGCAGGCCCAAGTGCCTTCCCCATCTTAGTCCATGTTCAGTAAATGATGGCTTCCTCATGTCTTGTAATGAATAGTTTAGTAATAGTATGACTGCTTGTCAAGCATGGTAGAAATTAATTTGTTTAAACGCCTGTGAGACTGGGGGGAAAGTCTGAAGAAAGAAGGATTTAGTACTCTTCTTGTTGGAAGAGATTCAGATTGGGGAATACTAAACTAAATTAGACATACCTAAGTCCATAGGCCCTGAGGATATGCACCCGGGAATGCTGAGGGAGCTGGCACTCATTGTTTTGCGGCCACTCTCAGTTATCCTGAATGGTCATAGAACTGGGAGAGGTTCCTGAGATCTGAAGGAAAGAAAATGTCACTCCTGTGTTGTTTGTTTTCAGGGAGGACAAGAATGAGTATCCAAGGAACGACTCAGCCTCATCTTGACTCATTAGACAAAGGGAGTGCATCCTCAGCTAATTTGCTGATGACATCAACCTGAGTGGTGCAGTTGATACACCAGAAGTATGGGATGCCTTCAAGAGAGACTTGGACAAGCTCAAGAAGTGGGTACATGAGAATCTCAAGAGGTTTAACAAGACCAAGTGCAAGGTGCTGGACCTGTCTTGGGGCAAACCCCAGTATTAGAACAGGCTGAGGGATGAACAGAGCAAGAGTAGCCTTTCCAAGAAGGACTTGGGGGATGCTGGTGGATGAGAGGCTGGACATGGCCCAACAATGTGCACTTGCAGCCCAGAAAGCCAATTGTATCCTGGGCTGCATCAAAAGCAGTGTGGCCAGCAGGGCGACTGAAGGGATTCTGCTCCTCTCTGATGACACTCCACCTGGAACACTGCATCCAGCTCTGGGGACCTCAGCACAGGAAGGACATCGACCTGTTGGAGCTAGTCCAGAGGAAAGTCAACAAGATGATTAGAGGAGTGGAGCACCTCTCCTGTGAGGAAAGGCTGAGAGAATTGGGTTTGTTCAGCATGGAAAAGAGAAGGCTTTGGGGTGACCTAATTGTGGCCTTCCAGCACCTAAAGGGAATCTACAAGAAAGTGAGAGGGACTTTTTACAAGAGCATGTAGTGACAGAGCAAGAGGGAATGGCTTCAAACTGAGAGTAGGTTTATATTAGCTATTAGGAAGAAATTCTTTCCTCTGGGGTAGTGAAGCAGTGGAACAGGTTGCCCAAGAAGCTGTGGATACCCCATCCCTGGGAATGTTCAAGGCCAGGCTGGATGGGGTCCTGAGCAATCTGGTCTGTGTCCCTGACCACAGCAGGGGATTGGAACTAGATGATCTTTAAGGTCTCTTCCAACCCATTCTGTGATTCTGTGTCTCCTGACATGATGGTGAAACAAACCGTTCCTGGAAAGAAGGTGATTTGGATTACTCACCATGCACATACAAGAGGAAGTCCTGCTTAATGAAATTAATAACCTTCAGTGATGAAATTACTCATTTGGTATATGAGGGGAGAGCAGTAGATGTTGCCTGCCTGGACTTCAGTAAGGCTTTTGACACTGTGTTCCATAAGATTTGGGATAAGTTGCTGACATATGGGCCTGATGAGCAGACAGTGTGGTGGATTGAAAACTGAATGGCTGGGCCCAAAGGGTAGTGTTCAGTGGCATGAAGTTTGAGGCTAGTAACTAGTAGTGCGCCTCAATCAATACTGGATCCAGCACTCTTTAAACATCTTCATTAATGATTTGCATGATGGAACAGAGTGCACCCACAGCATGTTTACTGATGACATGAAACTGGGAGCAGTGGCTGATACTCCAGGGGATTGTGCTGCTGTTTAGTGGGAACTTGACCTCGACCTCATAAGGTTCAGCCAAGGAAAGTGCGAAGTCCTCCATCCGGGGAGAAATAGTCCAATGCTCCCTCTACAATATATACTGTAGGCCAATACTCTAGAGAAAAAACAGCTTTGCAGAAAAGGACCTAATGTCTTGGTGGACAGCAAGTTGAACATGAACCATCACTGTGCCCTTGTGGCAATGTAGTTGAATTGTACTCTGAGCTGTATTAGGAGGAGTGTTGCCAGCAGTCTGAGAGAGTGATATTTCTCCTCTGTTTAGCACTGGTAAGGTCACACCTGGAGAACTGTGTCAAGCTCTAAGCTCCCCAGTACAGGAGAGATATGGAGCTGCTGGAAATAGTCCAGTGAAGGGCTATGAAGATGACTGTGGGCCTGGATTATCTTTTGTATGAAGAAAGGACAATAAAGCTAGTGTACTCTCTCAGAGAAGTCTCAGTGTGAAATCTTATCAATAGGTACCAATATCTGAAGGGAGGGCATACAGAAGGTGGAGCCAGGCTCTTTTCAGTGATGCCCAATGAGAGGCAATAGTCACAAACTGAAACACTTGAGGTTTCCTCCAAACATCAGGAAACACTTTTTTACTGTGAGAGTGATCAAGGTGGTAGAATCTCCCACCTTAGAGATCTTCAAAGGTCATCTGAGCATAGTCCTGGCATAAGGTGACCTTGTTTTAGCTGGGTGGTTGGACCAGATGACCTCCAGAGATTGCTTCCTACCACAGCCATTTTAAGATTCTGTGATAGATGCTGTAAAATACTGAAGACATGTAAAAGATCCTACAGGTCATGTATTGACAGCTGAAGGCCATAAGGGATGCTTAAAGGGCTTTAAGATTGTATCAGATGTCTATAATTAAATGCCTAAATTACTTCTTATTGTGTCTTGGCAGTGACTTTTCCACAGAGCAAACATGTTCCATTCAGTGTTGTATCTGTGGAAAGGTAGGATCAGGATGTGGATCCTATTGAACAGGAAGAAGATATTTGTATTACAGGTGTTGGCTCATGTGGCGCGTGAAGTGACACATCAAACAAATTCCTTCCTTTTTTTTTTTTTTTTGTTGTTTCCCAAGCATGAACTCTTTAGAGTTGTGGGGTTTTTTTTGTTTGGTTGGTTGTTTGGTTGGGTTTTTTCCCCCCAATTTCTTTTTCTTGTTCAGGTTTTGATTCTATTGTTTGGCAGCTTGTATCCTTGTAGGGCCAGGTGTGTGCTTAGCTTTTGTGGTGGCAAGGGACACTTTGAAACATGTGGCCTCAAGTAATATGGTGGGAAGGGTTTGGGAACCTAAGTATTTTTGTAGAACTGGACCTTGCTCCTTGATACCTTAGAGGTGAAGATTATTACAGTCTTGGTGGCCCTGAACTTGGGGCTAGGTGTTTTGGAGAGGTCTGCGTCAGGAGACTTTGACAGAAGTGTTGAGATCAAGGTTGGGCACTGCTGTCTTTGAGCTGAAGATCTAGGCTTGAAGTCCATTTGGGTTTCGGGGTAGCAGGAAAAAAAATGCTTTATTGATGAGAGAAAATTTTCGGGATTGTACTACAGTTGCCTACAGGCATACTATCTTTCCATCCCGGATCACCTGCCTCATTCTGACTCTCATCCTGCGTCTTTCTGACTATAAACTAAACTAAAACAGAAAGCTACTGGAACAGATACTCTTGTACTGGATTCTTCTCTGTGGAGAAATTTAGGTAATTGCTTGATTTGGGCTTTTTTTCCTGATGCCAACAATGTTTGACAGGGTAGCCTTGCTTTCATGACCATTTTCTTCTGTCTCAAAACCAAAAGGCCTAATTCTGTCATGAGAGTTTAAGTGAGGATATGAAAAGTGTTGGATCTAAAATATGCTGGATTTACGCCTCCAACAGATCTTTGAAATTCCAAGGGTAGGAAAACAAAAAAAATTAGCTTCAGTATGTAAGCAAGCTTTGTCTTTTCTTTGCAGAAGAGTGTCAGCAATACAGCTGACAAATATACTTGGCCAAGAACAAAAAGTCCCGCTCTGTCCCCTGTTCATCTCAAACATAAAGTATGAACACACCTTCAGGTCTGCTCTCACACAGTACAATCGGTGTTGCTCCTCTTGCACTTAATGCAAGAATAGTGACTTGCAAGAAGATGGCTCTGCCTTTTTGCTTTCAAAGGAAAACTTGCTTAATAAATACTCCTTTGAATTTGGCTCTATATGTTCCCTTCTGCGATGCCCACAAGTATTTCTACTCCACCCATTATATATGGCAAATCTGCATCACTTATATCTTAATTCACCTGATAAACAAGTGACGTCCCTACTTACATCAGCACTTTGCTCCTCCAAAATTACAAGATGCCGTACCAGAGAAGTGCTTTGGCATCAGTGCAGTGAGTGAACATGCCATACACTTGAATCCTTTTGCTCCAAGAGCAAGATACAGTAATCCAGTAAAAACCCAGACCCACGGGGCAGTGAACCCCTCCTGTAGTAAATGTGAGCACTGCTTTGTTAATAATGCTCTTTGCTAATAATACTCTAGCACATTTCTGCCCTCAGAGCTGTGACTATGCACTGCCAAGCTGAGCGAGATCTTACCGGTCTGGGCTGCAGAGACAGGAAGGCTCTGGAGGACATTCTGGCTTATGTTCTGTTCTTACTGGGCTTTTACTCCAAGTGAGGACACCAGCAGACTCCTTTCTTTAGGTAAGGCCAGCAGCCTGCTACAGAGAGAGGGTTTAGGAAGCAGAAATGTAGTGTACAAGTAACATTTCTTTCACAAATTCTACAATGACACTGACTGCTGTACAGACCCAAGCACAGAGTCCTGATGTAAATTCCTCTCTAAGCCTTCAAAGCAGGCTCTTTTCCCAGTGCTTCAGCATGTGTGTCTTCATAAATACCATGCATGCTTCTATAAAGCATAAAAAAGCATATATGGAATGCGCAAGTTTCAAGAATTCCTGGCATTAAACTTATTGAACAGTTTTGGTGCTTTGTATGTTTGGCAGTTACTCATGTATGAGCTTTCTGATATCTGAAATGTTTTTGAAAATGTTCTGCTTTTTCTATCTCAATTACCTCAAAATAGCCAAACTGAAATACCTCATAAAGAAGGAAAAATAAATCACATTTAAGAGAGAAGAGACTGGAACATTGCAGACTGAAGGAATTTTGTTTGAACAAGTTATGTACAATGAAGAAAGTCAGAGGTGCTAAAACTTGTAGTAGGCGTCTGTGGATTCTTCTCAGCCTAGTTTGGAAGTAATTTTTAACAGCTAGGTTTTGCTGAATCTTAGCTGAGGAAGGCCAAATTTTAAAAGTAGTTTTGTACTTAAAATGTAGAAAGACACCATGGGAAATTTTGAATATGCATTGGGAGGGGCTGATGTTCAGAACTCCTTTTCCCTCTAGTACGTAGTCCCCTGGGATCTAGCTCAGCCAAGACCTTCCTCCACCCATAGGGACCACAGGGGATTTGAGAAGCTGACAGTGTGATGTCCAGTTTTGTCCTGAGACAGAAAGCTCTGAGGCTAAGAAACTCAGAGTGCAGTCATTCTTGACTTCATCCCTGGCTGAAGGTAGGGAAAGTATTATCAAACCTGCAGGTTGGCTGGCCAGACTTGGAGACTTGGCACCCTTTGTGTGGGCTGTTGCTGCTTCCTTTGTGCCAGAGGACTTTCAGGGTGCGACGTCATGGCACAGCCGGAGGCAGAGCATGATCAACAGCACATCTTTAGCTTCCTTGTTTCCTTTAGGTCACAGAGTTGTTTTAACAAAGAGGTACAGTTTTCACACCAAACCACAGCTCCACCCTCTTGACTTTGTAGTCCCACAGCAGTACTCCCCTTAGCAAACTGTTACTGTATGTCCTGCAGCCAGTCTAATGGCTTAGAGAAAAAGGATGTGTGTGTGCACTTTTACTTCTTGCTTATGACTGACCTTTGATAGGGCTCTGTTTATGCTGCAGAACTCAAGGGCACACAGTTCTCTCAGTGAAGGAACAGAAAAGGATAAGCTATATAGCAAAAATCTACAGAGAGGGCATGCTGTAATAAATATGCATGAATGGCATGCCTATCACCCAAACAACTCAAGATTGCCAGTATTTGCCTAAAATCTGCAGCATATAATACCTGGCACAGACCAGCCTTTTACTTCTTGAAAAATACAGGTGAGAAGAAGTCAAAAATAGCTCACAGAACATGCCTCAAACATTCAGGAGTGAGCAGGTCAAATTAAGAAAATATAAAATATGTGGCATCAAAATCCTTCATTATATTTTTTGGGAATAAAAACATAAAAATAAAGTGTCTGGGATTCTATCTGCTTTCCCTGCTTTTCATTGCTCTCTTTCAGTTCACTTGTGCCTCATTCCTTTCTGGACAATACATTTCCTGAGACTGCAAGAACCCTATTATCCAAGCAGACTGTCAGAGAACACCTGTGCTGTATCCTGAAAGTCTGCACACCTACAAAAATTACAAGAACAAGGGAGTTCTTCAGTGATTTCTTAAAGGATTAAGCTTAGGGGCAGTTATGAAGGACATGAACACCTCACCACGGCCTTTTGCAGAAAAGATTGCCAGAAACCCTACATGGTAGCACAAGGTGGGGACCTCTCTGTCAATGTGAAGTAGTATATAACTAGTTATAGCAACTGGTTTAGTAGAGTAAAGCTGATGCAAAGGAGCAGGAAAAGTACTCATATGCATCGTCTGTGAAGCTTCATGGTGTGTTTTATTCAGGTCTTGACAAGTAAACTGTGCTAGGATGTAAGAAGTCAAAGTAAAGCTGAGGTGTGCAAGGACTAAGGACTTGTAGAAAAGTGTCCAGAATTGATCTACAGCAGCAGTGAAGGGACCAGGAAGAAATGGCTTAAAGTAGAGAAAGCCAAGACCCCTTTAAATTGTCTTGCTCTGGCACTGTTACCTCTTTCTTGATGTGGCTGAGCACAGCTCAGTGAGGGCCAATGGGCTCTTTCTGGAGGAGTTCACCACAGCTCTATGTCTGACTGCTATGGGCACAGCCTTTGAAGCTAACATGGTTATCATGATACATCAAGGTTTAAGCATGGCCTCCCCAGAAGATCAAAGGATAGGTTGTGGACAGAAAGCCAGGTATCAAGAGAATCTATAGATAGTTTTACCTAAATCAAGCTGAGTCTTTCATATTTGGGAAATTTGGGTTGATTTTGGTGAGGGCCTGCTTTCAAGGAGAGTCACCAAGAAGCACAGTATTGTCAGTGTTAGAAGTCTAAATGCCAGTCTCATGGTACTTGATATCTGAATCTGGACTTTAAAGAAGTGTCAAAATGAACTTGTAGCTCTTGGGACCAGAATTTGAGAAATGCTCTCTGAAGTTAAGGAAAAATGTAAGACCTAAAAGGACTCAAAATAATATTTTAAAAAATTCTATCTGACAGAGATTGGCATTTCTATGATCCTATTCTGTTTGCATCCCTGGGTGACCAATCCTCATTTCCTACCCATATATTCCAGTTCTGAATTAAGCAAGTGCTAACCTTGAAGACAAAATTGTAATCCACATGCTGGACTTTTGGACCTCTACCATATGCACTTCTGATAGGGAAGAAGCATCATACAATCGAGGTGTAGAACTGCTCTGTGTCACTGGCAGAATGGTGAGACTCAAAGACTAGTAAGTTGAGAGGCGCAGGTTGCTATGGGGCTTGCACACTGGGATTGGACTTACTCAAGCACTCTACCACTGCTCCTTTGATCTGCCAGTCCAAGATTGTGTTCCATCTACAGCTGCCAAAAGGAAAGCTGCAGTGATACTGGTTCAAGCCTTGGAGAACTCTTCCGTGTGGAACAATGTGTACTTGGACTTGATATGTTGTAAGATCTAGGTATATTTTCTTCAGCATCTTCCTTCTGTTTCCAGGACAGTTGGTAAGCAAAGCAGTGATGGAACTGTATAGATAGGTGATAAATTCAGCTCTCATAAGTAACTTGGACTTGCAAACAGGAACTGCCACTTTATCTTCTAGCAAAGCAGAGTGATTCATGCCAAAAGCTGTATCTGAGACCGTGGACACATATGCTTGTTAACATGTGCTAAAAACTGTAATCCATCAAGGCAATGAATGGTTTCCTCCTCCATACAATTTATTTTTCTTGATGTTTTTCAGATGTTTCCTTACGTTTATATTTTTTGCACTGATTAGTCAGTCCTACTTGCAAATGTAGAAGTACCTTTGTTTTCCATTCTTGGTTTTACTAGTCTTGTATTTCTGAAGATGATGATGGTGTCCTGTGGTGCAAGGTACAGGCAGGAAATTCAGGGCACAACTCCTACCTCAGACAGCAATAATACTCAATATTACTGCTGATGTCATGTGGATAGGCCAGAAGTGAGGTGAGGACTGGAGAATGAAATAACATATGGACCTTGGCAGGAGGCAATGGGGACCATGAACAGCTGTCTAGAAAGAGTGTGAAAGTGTTCCAAAATGCTGTATTTTGTACCGTTCATTCCTGCCACTGAGCAGTGTGCAGCTGTTACAAAGATGATCTAGGTCAGCCTCACAACTATCTGAAGAGTACGTGCTACACTACTTCATGTATTCACCAGGCCGTGCTGGTCCAGGCTCAAAAGTGCTTAAGAAATAGTACTGATGGCTACTGTGACTGCCACTCTCCTATTCACCAGCTCAGATCAGTCAATTATTGAACTCTGTGAGTTAAAAATAAACATGGTTGCAGTAGTTCTGAGAACACCATCTGTTTTAGACAAGGCAACTAAAAGGTGTTTCTCAAGTCAATGGCAGCCATGCATGCAAATTTTCTGTGCAAGTCAGCCTTAACTGGTCTTTAAAGGTCATTATATCTATATAAATATTTGTTTGAAAGTTTAAGTGTAGTTTCCGGTTCTGAACCTGGCTCTTTGTCATCTGTTTCCTGGCTGTTTAGAGAAGTGAGATGGTGTCAGACCTGTGTTAGGCAGACAGCAGAACCTCAGCTGCCAGCCTGCCTATGCCAACTTATAAGCAGCAGTCCCCTCTCATATCCTATACCTGTGTTGGGGTTAAGAGGGCAGGAGAGTGACATCTCTTCTCTCATGCCAAGCAGAGCAGAGGTAAGGGCCATATGCAGCCGCTGGCTGGTTGTGCCTGGGGAACACCCAGGTTGACATGTCCTGACTAAAGTCAGAAATACTGGATGTTGCTTGTTTGACGTGTTGGCTGGATGACATCTTCGTGGAATATTCAAGGCTGGTTCAGACTGCATCATTAAAGTTCCAGGGCATGTATTTTTCCTTTTCATCTACTGCATCTCTTCCTATATAGCTGGTTTGTCATTTGATGGAATTTTTTTTATTTGGACTGTCTTCAGTTCACACTTGTATTCTCACTGTAGTCACTACAGCTTTTTTGAGGTCCCTGTAATGTTGCTGTGAATGTTGCCTGATTTCAGAGCAAGTAATTTATTTTTAGCTTGCAGATTTGTGTATGACCAACCATAGTTCACCTGGGATTGGTGAACTTTACTAGAAACTGAGTGTCTCATAGTGAAATGACTCCTCATTCTCACAAGTTAACAGAAATGTTTATTTTGATGTACCAGCCAAGCTGAAAACTGTTTTCATTTTACATTGACTGAAATCTCACGGACCAAATAAAAATTTCTTCCTTGCTGACCACCCAATGCCCTCAAATTTTCTTCAGGGTCAAAAGGTTTCAGTCAAAAGCATGTCTCTCATCTTTTGTTTATTGAAGATTCAGCTGAACTAAAGCAATGAATACTTGCTACAGGTTGAAAATGGAATTTTTTTTTTTTTTAAACTACAAGTATATGACATTTGGAGAGAAAACCAAGTAATTTCTTTCTTGCAGCCCATACAGATTTGCATTTGAGCAAACAAATTTTTTTCCTTCCTCAGAAAAAGCAAAAAGTCAGATGGATATTTTTGTTCCATTCCGCTTCTCAGGTGAGGCTAAAGAAAACATTCACGAGCTCCTGCTAGTAACAGCTTCTAAAATCCTGCCTAACATGGCAAATCTGGTTTATTGAGCTATATTCTAATCTCTGTAAATGGGTGATGCAATATAAAAAGCTCCCTCTCAACAATTAACAGAACCATATGTAATTAACCAAACCAAGCCTACGCAGTTACCTCATATAATTTGCTGTTCAGGAGACAAAGCTGCCAAGTGAGACAGTGGGAGGTCAGAGAAAATTCCAGTGATTGAGACTGTTTGGGAAAATGATAGATTACAGGGAAGGGATACCCCCATGGGACTTTCTTTCTTTCTTCCTCCAATAGTCAAGTCCTGGCTAAGCACTTAAAATTTCACATCCTGCAAGCAGGAATTGTTGAGGGGAAACAGATGTTTGAAACACTGCTTTTTATTATTTTTTTTTCGTTTTGCTGGTGAAACAGGTTAACTTGATTGGTTGTAATTGCTCCAGAGGGGGCATGGTCCTGGGGTAGTGGCTCTGCTGCTGGTGGATTAAAAGAGTGAGTAGCATGCCAAAAAGGTTAGTGCCAAAGGACACAAATAAGCTGTAACTAGCTCCCCTGTTATTGCTGGAACTGGGAAAAAGTGCAGCATGCACCCTGGTATTTCTTCAAGAAGTGCTTCATGGTCCTGCAGTGGAAATCCTGCAGGAGATGTGCAGCCTTGCTACAGTCTCAGAGGCCAACTCTTGTCCTGTTAGTGCTGGCAAGGCAGCATACTCTTACAATCTCAAGCACTGTCAGTAACACCATTCTCCCAAATTCCCATTTCTTCAAGTCCACTAGGAAGCCTGTTTTAAGAGATTTTTTCTCTTGTGACAGGTCAGGGTATTTTAACTCAGGAGTTCCAGTGTAGTTTTTCCTTCTTTGGTGTTAAGATTGGCTTGTGTGTCAGATGCTCCAAGAACATTCACTACTGGTAATTAACCCAGAGAGCATGTGCCACAAAATACTGTATTGTTCAAAGTCTGTCGTTCAGAAGAGGGAAGACTTTTCAAACTCTCTGTAAATGGCATTTAAACTGTGCTTCATTCTTTTCTGATCAAAGGGTATCACTAAATTCAGCCTAGAAACCACTATCTATAACCTGAGAGTCCGTTGAAAAAGTTTCCTCGTGAAAGTTAACTTTCAGTTCCTACTAAGAAGAAATTGGGCAATACTGAACATCTCTAATCTTCAAGAGTTCAGAAAACTTCAGTTATTTTGCGAAGTATTTTTAAATTATTTGTTTTTAAAAACATTTTCAGTTCTTTACCTTGAAAAGATATTGACATTTACTTAAAATCATAAAGCAAATGTAATTTGCCTTCTTACTCCCTTCTTTGGGTCTTTGAGTCTTTTGGGTGCACATATTTTTCAGGATTTTCTCTGAAACCATGAAGGTCAGAATCTTAATTTTTGATTAATAAGGAGGAAGTCAGATGATGTGACTGCAGTAGTTGAGATTTAAGGAAAAACACACTTGTCATTATAGTTAATGGAATCCTGTGTCTTCAAACAGTACCAGTGGTGTATTTGAGGATCTACATCAGTCTTCTGGAATGGCCTGAGTTATCTGCTCAGTGGGCAATGTGCCTCACATGTTGGTTGTATAAATCACAAATCAAGTGACTCTGCAGAAAGCATTCCTTTTGATATATGGGGCAGATATTGCTGTTTGACTGTGGTAAAAACCAACCCAAACTTGTCACATTTCCAGCATTCACTGAACAGAAAGCTGAGCTGATCCTGCTCTTAGTTTATAGGGGAATTGGAGAATAGTGCCATCTTTTCCTCCCCCAACACTCCTCTAAGTTGAGTCTCATTCCTGTAATTCCACTGTTATCATCCCCCAGGTACTATGTTGTTGCAGACGTGGGATGGTAGGCAGAGGCTAGTGGGTGTAGAGAGGAAGGACTAGACTCTCTGACCTTTTACATCTGTCCTCCCTTTCTCCTGCATTCTTCACTGACAACTTCATTCATGCATCAGTCTAGAAGGGGCTTTTCCTGGGAAGATAAGTGGGATTCCCTCCAAAATGTTCCCTAGTATGTGTGTGAGAGTAATTTGCATCCAAGTCCAGCAAGTCATATAGGAGATTCTATGAGTATCTCCAGTCCTGCAATATATTTTTATGAAAGCCTGTAAAAGAAGTCTGTCATTGGTGTGCTAGATGCTATAAATGTGCATAACCCTTCTGAAAATGCTTCACTTCAAAAGACAGGGAAAAAAAAGAGAGAGGATTAGCAGGAGGGACATAAGGCCATAGGGAGATTAAACCATTTGCCCAAAAATTTAGTGATTGCACAAGGAGCATTTCCTGCATTTCTGAACTTCAATTGTCACTGTCTCTGTTGAGCTCTGCTTCCCCATGGTTTTGTGTTAAGGTTGTGTCTGAAGCCACTATAATCACACACCCCTTAAGAAATCAATTATGTTGCTGACTCAAGTCAGTGTGTTTGGTGCCTTAGGTTTCTGGGTCAGTGTAACTGTGTGTTGACTAGGCAGGAAGAGAGACACCTTAGCTTGTGGATTTTTTTTTTTCTACTGATAGGCCTCTGCATAGAACTTGATAGAACATTTCCATCAGAGTAACATCCTCTGGGAAATAAAATTTTAAGGGAGTTAAAATTATCCACTAAGTTGTCATAGTTTCAACAACATTCAGTTGAAGCAACCCAAATATAAATGAAAATTGACCCTAAAAGTTGTGACCTTCCACATGAATCAGTTTTATTTGACTAGATCCAGTTGAGGAAGTAAGTGGATTGGTGTTGTATGAAAGTGCTTGGAATCCATAGAAACTAAAAAAATTAATTGGTTTCCTGAAAGATGTTTTCTCTCTCAATTTGAGGTGAATAGATGAATATGAAATATGTAATGTCAAGCATTTCCCATAGCTTTCTTCCCATTGTAGATCTGAGTCAATATAGCAATGTACTGTGAAAAGCTGTCTGCCAAGAAATGAAGGTCCAGTGGAACACTTCATCCTACAGCACTTAGAACAACAGCAAGTTTGCAACAACTACTGCATGTTGCAAGAAATGCTTAAGGCAGAATTCAGTTTTAAGCCCTGAAAGGCTAAGTCTTTTGAATAATGAGAGAAGCACTCAAGCAAGACTTGATGTTTCTTTCTTCTCTGCTTTGTATGCTGTGCCCACGGCATTGAGTATTTCCTTTTTTGCTAAAATCCGTTTGCAATATGTGCAATAGCACACAGCATGAAATATTCAACCAACTACTCATGTAGAAAATGAAGCTGTCACTGGTTAGCTTGTTCTACTGAAAGTAGGCAGGCTAGACAGTGATGGCTATGGTGCAAACATGATGGGTCTGTCATGCTAGTAGAACCTGGGCAGTATTTCCTAAGTTTCCAGGATGACCCTGACAACCATGAGTCTGGGAGGACTGGTTTCACACTTGACCCCAGCAGAGCTTTTTTTTGATGTTTGGCTCCCAGATGTTGAATATAGAGCTTACAGGTTACTTCAAGTGGTTACAGAAGTCCAAAGCTTGAAGATCAAGTTAGACTCAGCAGAGATAAAATCGTGGCTTTGGCAGCAGACCTCCTGCTGGGCAAGGGGAATGATTAGTAACCTATTGTTAGTGTTCTTTGGTGAACAGCAGGGAATTGTTGCAGCCAACCCACGGTTTCTTATGCATAAATAATTTCCTGATACACAAAGTGAGTTGGTCCTCTATGGGCCAAAAAGTGTTTATTTTCCTCTTCTTTTTCCAAGGAAGGTACCATATTTCTCGTATGTCTAATCAAGATGGAAGTTGCAAGGGAAAATCTTTGATTATCTGGAAAAGGAACAGAGAAAAGCTAATCTTTGTAGGCAGGACACCAGTTTTTATCCAGATAGACCTGTGAGAAAAACAGATTAGGCTGATCTCACCTTTTGATGGACAGTTATCTTGTCACTTGACAGTTTCAGCCTACTTAATTGGTACCACTGTTAGTATTTCAAGGGGTCCTGAGAAGCTAAATATCTAAATTTCTATTGGATTTTATCCCATTCCTCTTTTTAAGTGAACTAGTGGGATTCTTTCAAAACATCTGTCCTCCTTGGCAGGCTAAACCATTTTCTTGTGAAGTGGATTTTACTGTGAAATCCTGGCATTTAAAAAAGAAAATATTGTTGAAGTTAGTGATTTTCTTTTTCTTGCTTTCAGTGATATTGTATTCCTTCTTCATCTCTTCCTGCAGTTCATTTCTCCTACTCAGTCAGTAGACAACTCCGCTATGATAGGTTTGTGTGAGAAATGTGACTGAAACTTGGGGTGGGATTTTTAGGCCAGAAATGGCATGCAGTTGTACTCAATATTGCAGAAAATGCTTTAAGTAATTTCGGCATGCCTTAACAAAGATAAAAGCATGAGGTGTGTGCAGAGAATATGGCAGTATCACATGCACTGCGATGTCATTGTCATTAAACTGGCTCAACTGGTCTATGATAGCCTAGTGTAAATATTGGGCATTAACGATACTATCAACCCTCCTGCAATTTAATCAAATAAGACAATAGCCATAAGGAAGTAGATCAGTGGAAGCTTGCATGCCATCTGAATGTCCCAAGAGAGAGAGAAAACAGCAGTGATGTTTCCCACAAAATGATTTCTGACTATGGAAGTCTCTGAAACCAGTGTCAGCCTTTTTTAACCTGGCAGGTACTACTAGGGATGAGCATTACTGCCCACAAGGCAACACAAATGTTACTCTACAGATACAAGGCAATGGGGGTGTGGTAGTGAGGGAAGATCTAGCCTACTTCAGTTTAGAAAGTATGGGGAAATTGCATAAGCTCCTGGATGCCATTCTGGTGTTCTGATGGTGGGGTGTGTTTTAGAGGGAGCGGTGCTCATTTGGGCCTCATAACATCATGGGGACATAAACAAATCCCTGCCATTTGGGGACAGATGAGGGATAAAACCAGCTGTGTTCAGTGCAAATGACCCCAATGTGGGGATTTGTCAGTTCGCTGTGGTTTTGACCTGAGAAATGCTGGACCTATGGGGAGGTGCAGGCAGCAAACCTCTGCACTAGAAAGTACAGGAAGAGAGAACATTTTCAGAGATTTCTTTGCTCCTTTTCTTTAAGAATATTGCTTAGAAGTCCATAAATTGAATTTAAAATGTTTTTAAAGGGTAATTCTAGCCAAGTGAGACAGTTTGACTGATTGTAAATTTTCTTTTGCCCTTTTTAGTTTGTTGCTATGAGTCAAGACATTTTTTTGTTTTTGATAAAGTTAACATTTTTTATTTGTTTTGGAAAAGCTGACTTCCTGCCTAGCAGGCAACATGTAGTTCTTCCCAGCTCCAGTCTTTCAAAAAACCATGAGGGGTACTCAAAAAAAAACCATTCAGCCCACCTAATTCTGATCCTTCACAAAGTTACTCTCCATTACCAATAGTGAGAAATCTTGCCTTTCTTCTTATTTTTTAAAGAAAGCAGAGTAGTTCTCCACATTGGACCTGAGATTTTCTTTAAAATTCACAGTATTTGTGATAGCAGTTGCAGATAGATGAATATTGTTGGTTTAGAGGACCAGGCAGGATATGAGTATGTGTTCCACAGTTCCACAGATTAGTCTTCCTACTTGCACTGAAAGGTCTTTCTGTAACATTTTCCTTAGCAGAAAGAGAAGGGAACTTAGCCAGCTTTGCAGAAGCTGAGTTCAGGACTGAGCTTTGCTTTTCTGATTCATTTTCCTTGCTGCCAGGCCTGTGGGACCACATTTCTGCTTAGAAACTCCCACGTCTGGCAAATGCAAGGAATACAAGACTTTCACAACCCACCTCCTCTTATTTCTGCAGCTCCACAGTACAACAGTGTTTTCTTTTTCTAGACCCTGTGCACCAGACAGGTGGCTGGTCTAGTCTGCATGCAGCCAGGCCAATGCACACATCTCCTGTGTCCACAGAGTGAAGGGAAGGATGGAGCACATGGAATAGCTTGACATTTGCCTTCAGGAAATAAGCATTCCCTGTAGCCCTTACACGTCTCAGCACTGTCTAGAGCAGGGTCTTGCCTGCTCTGTGTGATTCCAGGAGACACCAGACAGAGTACTAAAAGGACAGGGAACAGGAAGTTTTATGCCCTAGGTTGGAAAAGCCAGGCTCCTGTTGAAGGTAAAGCAACAGTCCCTTTTGCAGCATAGCGAAGTCCTCCCCAAGTGGAAAAACACAAGAACCATGTGTGCGCAGAACTTCCCGTCACAAATAATGACCTGTCCAGAGAGAAGAGAAAGGATAGGTCAGTCTAAGAGGTTCTATGTGCCTTGGTTCTGCACTTGGGAAGGGTGGTTCTGTTCCCTTCAAGTGTTAGCTATCCTTGGGTGCATTGAACAACACAGGGATTACAGAGCCAAGGTGGGGAGCCAGGGGAGATGTCTGGAGATGAACTCATAAATCGTAGGGAGGGGACTCCTGGATGGGACAGAGCAGCACACAGGACACCAGGAGAGGTGTTAGGCACTTATAACAGACCAGGAAAATATGAGTCACTATGTTCCTGTCAGCTGGAATCCTCCCTTGGTTTCCTAAACTTGGGGGTGGTTCATTTGCAGCCAGAAGGAACAAGAAAGCAATACTCATTTCTGCTTCCAAGAGGAGCATGGAGGTTCAACTTACACCAGAGCTGGAGTAATGCAACAAAGTGCACCAAGACAAGGTGGGTACAGAAACCAGACAGTTCAGGCCAGTGAGAACCCTTTCCTTCCTTGATTTTCCTACTGTTGTAGAAGAGGTGAGGAGAGTCTGGACAGTAGATCTTCATCCACCAATCATCCCAGAGGGCTCTCTGGCCTGGACATTACTTGGAGCATGGCTTTTAACAAACCACGTAATGGCTAGACTGGGCTTCAAGACAGTTCTGGTCACCACCCTTTTCTGACAGCTGCACACTCACTGATGTAGTCAGAAAACTGGAACAAAAGTAGCATTCAACATGCACAGGGACACATTTTGACCCACAGCAGGCAGAAATTTCTGGGAAAGGCAGAGCTGTGCACATAGTCCTGGCTTGGGAGGTGGGGTGAGGGTGCCCATGGTGAAGCAAGAAGCTGAGAGATTATGGTTTAAGTGCTAGCTGAGGTGAGTGATTTTGGCTAACGTTTCTCTTTTTACCTCCTGTTGTGATGCAGGATAGATATTCTTTGTGTATCCTTTGGAAATGGAATGGAGTTACCTTCCTTCTCATTTCCCTTCTTTTTCTAAGGGAAGTATTTCTCTAGGCTTTAGGTTTTAGCAAGCTACTTCAGTTAGAGGCTGTAGGTAAATAAAACTCAAGGGACACTGGAGTGAAAGTCTGAGCTGATCAAAACAAGTGAAACTGAAGCTTTGCTGGCCTGTCTTGATTGACAGTTGGGCTCTGTGTTCCATCAAGAATGTCAGTCTTACATTTTCTGTTCTTCTGCCTCTTTATTGTCTATTAGTACAGTTGTCACCTCTGATGCCAAGATCTCCCATAGCCTTTGGCCTCCAAAAAACATGTTACAGTTGTAAAGGTAAACTGTTGACAGGAAAAGAGCTTTCACCATACATGCTAGTGGTCAGCCACCTTGAGTTTCTTACATAACAAAATACAGAAATATCACTCAGGCTTGAGTTCATTCACCACCCAGGCAAATTCTGCCCTCTCATTCTAACTGAATGCCATTTTGAGATCTGCTTTGGTACAACTAAAATTTTTGATTGCATGAATGCTGTCCTGCATACCATTATACTTGCTTTGTCAGAGAGTCATTCTCATCTGAGTGATGGGCATCTCCAGACTGTTACAACACCTCACTCCCAAGAACATACCCAGACTGCTTCCCTGTGATGAAGTGGCCAACCTGAGCAAAAGCATGGCTGTGCTCTGTAAGGCTGAGAGCTTGCACAGCCTGTGCTGTCATGGGAAATGCAAGCACGTATACCACACTGCACAATGCTAACAGCAAGGCTACAGTCTCCTAAACTGCATATCTCTCCAGGACTGTCCATCTTTCCATCTTCCCAGCTTATCTTCTGATAATCTGCTTGAAACCCCCATTCTCTAAGCTAAGGTTAGCATTTACACCACCTTGAACTTGAGTGCTCTCTGGAAATCCCTCTGGTGCATTTTACTTCATAAGGAGCTCTCTTTCTTTGCAAGGCTTTATTGCTTTCTAACTCGCATCCCTCATCAAGCTGTCATATCCTTTTAAAAGAGATACTTGCTTTGAGCAGATGCAGAAGTCCCTCAAGTGCTTGTTCCTGGTTCTCTTTGACTGTGACAACAGGAGAGCAACTGAATTTCCAGACTGGAATTACCGGCCCTTGTTACTGTGCAGGCGATCATTTCTGGCGGAGTAGCAGTGACACCCGGTGGCCATTAAATAAATTCGTTTATTTAGTCAGTTCCACCTTCATCCCCTCCCTCCTCGCCCTTGCTGCATTTGCAAGTACATTTAATACAGGGTACAGTAGTATGACACCCACGAGTCCGTGCAGACAGACTCCTTCAACTCCTTCTCATCTTTCTCAGTTGTTGAGAACAAACCATCAGTGACATTTTTCTTTGGTCACTTGAGAATTGTGGAAACAAGTGCCAACTGTGTTTCTTACACCAAATTGCCAACTGTGTTTCTTACACCAAATAAGAATAAAACATCTCTGGGAGATGAAAGCTCAGATTTTAGGAACAGGGTGTGTGCAAAGAAAATTACTTCTCACTGGTAACTCATTCACCCTTGTTTGGAAGTCACAGGTTGAACAGAGTATCTTCCACATCAATTCATTGGTCGCTTGTATCAGAAATTGCCTTCTTCACATTCCAGATACATTGTGGTGTTTTTCTACCAGCTGTATGTCTGTTCCAGCACATATCAAGGAGGTTGAAGTAATCTGTAAATATCCAGATCTGTGATGGTTAAGCTTTCTCCAGCTGCCAAATAAGGTTTCTTTTGTCTCCTTCTCCTGATCAGATGGTGTGTAACAGACAGCTACTACAACATCACATTTGCTCATTTGTCCTCTAATCCTTACCAACAAGCTCCATATTGCTTTGCCACCTGTCCAAACACAAACTAATATGCTTTCAAGCTACTCTTTTGTGTCTAGTGCAATCCTTTCTCACCTTCCCATCCTGTCTTTTCTGAAATGTCTATATCCCTCCACTGCAGCACTCTACTATGGCAGCTGATCTTACCCATCCTACCTTGTCTCTGTAATCCCAGTGAGGTCATAGTTCTGCGACTGTTCACAGACTTCTAACTCCTCTTGCTTTATCCTCATGCTTCATACATTGGTGTACAAGCATTTGTGATAGAATGCAAGTCATACTGCTTTTACAGTGGAAATAAAAGATAGCTTTGCTGTTATTCTGTTCCCTACATTTGCTCAGGCCCATGTGCCCACTATTCCCTTTAGGTTACAATATTCCTCCCAGACACAGCTGGTTTAAAGTTTAAAGCACTCCTCACTAGGTTAGTATGTCTGCTTAGTAAGACAAGTCTTGTCCCACTTCATCAGATGTAAAAACCCTGCTCAACACTCCTCATTTCTCACAGGAAACCAATGGTAACAGAAGCTACAACACCTGCCTTTGACACTTGCTATGCAGCCAGGTGTTGGTCCACTTAAGGAATCCATTTCTGCTTGAGCCTTTCACCTCTATTGGTGTGATTGAGAAGACACCTCCTGGACAGCCATACCCTTCATCTTCATTCTTGCCTCAGAGGTCTGTAGTCTTTGACAAGAGATCGAGGTCCAAGAAAGAGGTCTTGACATGCTTCAGGTTTCACTGGCAGATTGAAATATTTTTCAAAAGTATTATAAAATTATCTTTTGAAAAAAACCCAACAAACAACCAAAAACCAAAACGGAGGCAAAAAAAAGAAAATGAAGAGAAGTCCTGGTCTAAAAAGCCATCTCTATTAGGAGGCTAGATGGGCAGAACTTGGCTTTAACTGTAAGTAACTGTAAGCTGTTCAAAGTTATTTGCAAATAGGAAAAAAACAAGTTCATCAACTTTAATATTTACTCTGAATTTTTTGCTATGCTCCACAGAGGGAGCTGATATTCCTTCTAAAGCTCTTTAATATCTGCCTTGTTTCTCCCTGCCAGAGCTGTGTCTTCCAGATGAGTAAATAATGATTTACAGTGCAAAATTTATGTAACAAAGTAAACTTATTTCCACCCCCACTATAGTTCATGAATTGTGTGTGAAGTGGTAATGAAAACCTCATTATTTTGGCACATGCTTCTGGATTTTCTGAAGGTAATCTTGATTCATTTTGGAAATTCACAGCTCTCTTTTATCAGTCCTGAAGGCTCTATAGAAATATTTAAGTTTCTTCCTTAGGTGACTTAAATAATGAATAGAGTTAGTGATAATTTCAGATGATATGCACGCTTGATTTTTGAAAAGAAAAGGAGCTAAAAATAGATCCTTACATGTAAAAGTAAACTCCATAAATGGAGTTTGAAGGCTGATAAGCAGTATTTATGGAAAAATAGGTTGAATTTTAGTAGGCTTACGCAAAATATGTTGTTCAAAAATGCTGAAACATAGGGAAATAAATAACAAACTCTCAGGTATTTATGATGAAATGTGACAAAGTGTAGAGATGATAATACTTGATAAAAAGGGAACACTGAAATATTTGTTGTGGCATATTAATTTTCTGTCTCCCCTTTTCTCATTCTGGATCTCTCTGTCTGCTGTCTGCCTTTCTCTCCCACCCACAACCTGTCTTGTTTTTTCTTTCTCTCTTCACTTTTCCTAACCTGTGTTTCTATCTTCCTCTGTCAGCCTCTCTCAGACTCTTTGGCCACCCATCTTTCCCCTTTCATTCTGCACCCCCACCCTGCCCCTCTGCCCCCTCTTCTTTTCCTGTCTCTGTCTCTTGAAATGACTGCCCTAATAGGAAGAAGGACTTGTACTAAAACCTTCCCTGTTCTTTCCTGCAATATTGCATGGTCTAATTAAAGATACTTTTTTTCTCCTTACACATTCTGCCTGACTAAGTGCAGTGTAATGAAACCACTAGTCACGGATATTTTAAACCTACAGGAAAGCAAGAAACAACTATTTCAGTCAAACTACTTGCATTAAAGAGAAAATCCCCAGAAAGCAAAGGATACTTAGGAGCAAGATGCTTCAGCTGAATTAAATTGTTTGATGAAAACTGGCAAGGTCAAAATGGACTTTGAGAAGAAAATGATCTCCTTTTACTATAGACTATGTGATAAAACTAAAAAGCAGTGTACTGAAAAGTGACTTAATAACTCACTTATGACCTAAGGCCAACTCATCTGGAGAAGCTACGGTGCATGGCTGAAACTGCTGCATGTAGTCTACATGTAAAGTAAGATAAACTGAGAAGGCGTTTGTAAAAATCTTTGTTGTATGATCCCTTGCTTTCACTTTCCATGTGAAGGTAGAGTTTGAATAAGGTAAACACAGCTGATCAGGTTCCTTGGTGCAGATCTAAGTCATTGTTTAGAGAACATTCATTATCTTTGTGATGGCCTTGTTATGATGTTTGCTTTATCACACAGCTGTGAGGCAGGAGCTGTCTGAAATTGGCACCTGAATTTGCTGAAGTGAATTGATTTTTTTAAATCTACCTATTATAGAGACTTCAATTCTGTCTTTTTCCCCATCTTTCTTGTTCAGACTTTTCTTGTATTAGATAAAGCCATGAGATTTAGGCTGTAATTTCACAAACACATTAAGCTAGTATAGGCTGGAACTCTAAGATGGAGAGGTTATCCAAGGCACTAATCCAGGCCACCCTCCAAATTCTAGTTCTCCATGTATTTGAAAGCATGTTTTTTGCTGGTACAACAATGAGGACAGTTTTGGTGGAAGATGGTGATGGAAGGAAGAAGAAAATGGTTGGTTTCTTTTGAAGCCCCTATTTGGATACATGACCTTGCAATCAGATTTCATTTCAGACCCTGATCGTATTTTGACTGTGGTGAAGACCTTGAATGAAGCTTGTCTATTCTCTCTGTCTTGTGACAGTTAACTTGTCACTTCTTAGATACTGTGATCATGGCTGAGAAAATGGTGAAAGACAACATAAGACTCATTTCCCTTCTGTTGAATTAAGGATTCAGTGGTATGTTCTCCCATGATAGATGGATTGGTTTTGATGATCTGAAGAGTCCCCTGTTATCGGTAGTCTTGCAAGGTACACCTGCAGGGATCTGGCTTCAGGTTACAAGTTTGTAGAACTAGAATCTGTTGACAAGAAAGATCAGAAGAATGATCCAGGGAACCAGACCTGACCTCTGCGCTGGTCAGGTGAGATGTCAGGTGATTGGAAAAAGGGAAATATTGTACCCATCTTTAAAAGGGTAGTAAGGAGAACCTTGGGAACTACTGGCCTGTCAGCCTCACCTCTGTGCCTGGGAAGATCATAGGACAAATCATCCTGGAGACTATGCTAACACACAGGAAGCTAACACAAGGGAGGTAATTCAGCACCATTTCACTAAGGGCAAGTCCTGCCTGACCAACCCTAGAAGGGTTACAGAAGGAATTTATCTGGACCTCTGTAGTCTTTGACACATTCCCCCACACCATCTGTTACACACCAGATCAGCTATTATTGTGTTAGGATCACCTTGTGGGGGTGCATGTATGTATGTGGAGGGGGAAGGAATGGGTTGAACCTCACAGAGGTGGGGTGGCATTGTATCCCTCATGGCAGCCTCTGGAGCCCACATGGGGAATCCCTGGAGCAACTTCCAGTCACAAACAACCTGGGCAAACTATAACACCCCACAGCTTCTGGAGCCCCTGACCCAACTTGGATTGGCAGGGACAGTGAGAACACGGCCCCTCACCCTGGCCTGGAACCCCAGAGTGGCCAGGGGGTCAGAGGCCTCACCTGGGGGATTTGGCCCTAGAGACCAGAGCAGATAAAACCAGAGGTTTTGGGGTGCCACATGTCACAGCCCTGCCACCTGGATGTGTGAGAGCCGGTCTCCCACAAAGTCTCAGTGGTAGCTATCTCTCCCTCAGAAAGTCTCCTTTTCTCTCTTCTTGCTCCCTCTATTTCTTTTTCTTTACTCTTTTCTTGATGCTTTGGGTGGCTTGGAGCTGGAGGGGTTGAATTTGACTTAAGTGTGGTGAATTGGTTGAATATTGGCTTGGGTGTTGTTGATTAATATGTGCTGAGCTGGTATTGTGGTGGAACATTTTGTCCAGCTTGTGTATCACCCTTTTTGGACCTTTGCCAAGTTTCCTTATTTTCTCCCCTAAATTAATAAACAAGCTCCTTGGGAACAATCTATGGCTTATTCTCTGGACATTTTCATAAGGTATTAAAGAACCTTATATATATAAATATTGAAGTAATACTCTTAGCAGAGCCCATGAGCCTGCAGTTCTGGGACTGGAATGTTACACCATCCTTCTCTCTAAATTGGAAAGAGATGGGTTTGTTGAGTGGACTGATAGATGGATAAGAAAGTGGTTAGATGATCACATCCAGAGGCTAGTGGTCAATAGCTCAGAGTTCCAATGGACATCAGGGACAAGTGCTGTCCCTCAGGGGGCTGTGTTTGCACCAGTGTTATTAAATATCTTCATTAATGACTCATTAGATGAAGGGATTGAGTGCACACTCTGCAAATTTGCAGATGACACCAAGCTGAGTAGTATGTTTGACACACCTGAAGGATGAGATGCCATCCAGAGGGATCTTGACAAACTTGAGAAGTGGGCCCATGGGAATCTCATGAGATTCAACAAGACCAACTTCAGGGTGCTGCACCAGAGTTCGGGCAACCCATGGTATTAATACAGGCAGAGGGATGAACAGGTTAAGAGAAGCCCTGTTGAGAAGGACTTGGGGGTACTGGTGGATAAGAGGCTGGACATGACCCAGCAATGTGCATTTGCAGCCCAGAAAGCCAATTGTACGCTGGGCTGCATCAAAAAAAGCATGGCCAGCAGGGTGGGGGAGGGCATTCTGCCCCTCTACTCTGCTCTGGTAAGACCCCACCTGGAACACTCTGGGGCGTAGCTCTGGGGTCCTCAACACAGGAAGGACATGGAGTGTTAGAGCAAGTCCAGAGGGGGACCACCAAGCTGATCAGAAGGATGGAGCACCTCTCCTGTGACAAAAGACTGAGAGAATTGGGATTGTTCAGCCTGAAGAAAAGAAAGCTTTGGGGTGATGACCTACTTGTGGCCTTCCAATGCCTGAAAGATGAAAGATGGAGAGAGACTATTTACACGAGCATGTGTGACAGGACAAAACAGAATGGCTTCAAAGTGAAAGAGAGTGTGTTTAGATTAGATGACAGGAAGAAATTCTTTACTGTGGGAGTGGCGAGGAACTGGCACAGGCTGCCTAGAGAAGCTGTGGGTGCACCATCCCTGAGGTGTTCCAGGCCAGGTTGGATGATGCTTTGAGCAACCTGGTATCTTTAAAGTCCCTTTCAAACCTAACCATTCTATGATTTTGTGATACTGGTGAAAGTTATGGTGCATATCATACTGAGTGGCATCACCTAGCATGTGCAGGAAAACTAAGGGATTAAGCCCAATCAGCATGGGTTTACAAAAGGCACGTCCTGCTTGATGAACCTAATTTCCTTCAATAACAAGGTGATCCATTTAATGGATGAAGGAAAGGCTGTAGATACACTCTATCTAGACTTTAGCAAAGTGTTTGACACTGTTCCCTATAGCATTCTCCCGAAGGAACTGGCTGCTCATAGCTTTGAAGGGTGTACTCCTCTCTGGGTGAAAAGCTGGCTGGATGGCTGGGCCTAGAGAGTGGTAGAGAATGGAACTAAATCCAGTTGGTGTCCACCCACTAGTGTTCCCTAGGGCTCGGAATTGGGGCCAGTCCTAATTAACATCTTTATTGATGACCTGAACGAGGGCATTGAGTATGCCCTCACTGAGTTTGCGGATGACACCAAGCTGGGCAGAAGTGTTGGACTGTTGCAGGATAGGAAGTCTCTGAGGAGAGATCTGAACAGCCTGGGTCAATGGGCAGAGCCAGTGGTATGAGGTTCAACAAAGAGAGGTGCTGGGTACTGCACTTGGGTCGCAGTAATCCCATGTAGTACTGCAGGCTGGGGAGCATGAGCCAGCCTTGTGCCCAGGTGTCTAAGAAGGCCAATGGTAACCATAGTGTGGCCAGCAGAACCAGGGCAGTGATTGTCCCCATGAACCTGGCACTGGTGAAGCCACACCTTGAGTTCTGTGTTCAGGCCTAGACCCCTCACTACAAAAAGAGCATTGAGC
>VWZF01003722.1:11318-38565 GCA_013396755.1 Sclerurus mexicanus | reverse complement strand
GGGAAGTCTGGGCATTCCAGGGGTCGGTGAGACAACTCCATGGGAAACACACGGACAATTTGCGTGTTTGCACCTGGGGGCTTATTTTCTCTTTTCTCTCTCTCTCTGTTTTTTTCCTGTTTACTTGGCCACTTTTGGTAATAAAACTACTGTTTGCATTAAGCTTTCAGTGGTGTCCTAGTTTCAATTTCAAAGTCCTGTTGGACCCCCTGTTCCTCTCTGGAACAATGGCTTTACCTTTATCTAACAGAACAGCAAGAATTTCTCATAAGAATAGCTTTTACCAATAAAATTGTTTTCTTGTAAGAAAATAATATAATATTTCACAGAATATTCAGAGGTGGAAGGGGCCCATAAGGATCATTGAGTCCAACTCTTAAGTGAATGGCCCATACAGGGATCTAACCTGCAACCTTGGCATTATTGGCACTATGCTCTAATCAACCAAAGTAATTTCAGAAGACCAGGCAAATAATTCTTTCCCTGGATGGAAATTTACTTACAATCTTTATTCTTCTTTTCATTCTATCTTATTGAAACATCTGTTCTATTACATAATTTTTGTTGAGCATTTCTTATTGAGATCTAGAGAAAGCCCTGCACCATCTCTGCACCTCTCAACCCTGGCCACTCTGGTGCAGAACAGATGACAACTGAGACCTATGTACAGGTGGAGTAAGTGAGCAACATATGGGGAAAAAATGTACAGATTTGCAAAGTAGGGTCATGGAACACCCAGCTCACTCCTTCTTGATGGCATGAGGATTGCCTTGAAATGGAAACAACAATGTATTCCCATTTCTTCAATGGATAATTGGTAAGCATGCTTCCTGAGGTAACAGACGGTACTTCTAGGAAGAGCTTTCAGGTACACTAAGGGGAAGGCAGAATATTTACTTTCATGCTGATACTTAAATATGGAAAGTGCTGTGGAAGGGCTTGTTTCAAGCTGAACAGATCTGACAAAGCCTCTCACCTATTTTTCATCCAAAAGCAATTGGCACAACAGGGGAAGTAATAGAGCTGTCGTGTGAAAATTTACATCAGCAGTATGTGCTGATAAGTCAACTGAGCATCTGACCAGCCACCTACCAAGTCTTGTGCTCCTGCATCTTTTCAGTTAGGTGTGTATTGGTATTTACACATATGCAAGCACACACAAGCATGCACACACACACATTCATGCTGCTTTCTGAAGTTATAAATTTGGAAAGTGAAGTGATTCAGCTAGCTGAATACAATTGGTTTTGGTATGGAAATTTTTTCTCTGCTCCTTTGTCCTCCATGTGCAAATATAGCTGCATAGTAACTAAACAAAAGCTATCTATTAGAAAGCTGTTCCTTAGGACACAGTGTCATGCCTGAGCCTACAGTAAAGAGGATCTCTATACAGTTTTATGTAATAAGCAACGAGAGTTAAGTATTAACTATTAACTAATGCAACTTGGGAGTACTGTGGACCGTTTTTTTCTTTTTTCTTCATGGATATAGAAGTTGCTGCTGTGATTTCATTTGCTCCCATACTTGCTTTTTGAGGGTGTTTAATGCTGTTATCACAGCAGACAGAATCCCTACTGGGAATCCTACAGGATAATAGGTATTAAGCTCCTAGACCTTTAAACTCTGCTTTGTAGTCTTGCTACCTGTCTCGAATCATTTCATCTTGCTTTGTGTCTGCTTCCTCCAGGGAACTAATCCTCATGCTGTTTCGTGGCAACTGAAATCACACAGCCAGACAAATCAAGGCTGGGTCCTGTGTTCTTTCTAATATTCTTTGGACTCAGTAAGGCAGAGTAGCAGATTTTGGGGACAAGGGTAAGGGAGAGCAGGTAGGCAAAGGACATGCCACCATGGGATCTGTTTCCCAGCTTGACTTTCAAGTGATCTTGAAGCAGGACCAGAAATAGAAATGTTGCTTAACAGAACAGAGCTGGACTCAGTGTCAAGGAACAACTCCTGTGCTCCTCCACCAAATTGAGCTCAAACAGAAAATGACCAATTAAACCCGTCTCTTCCCCCTTGGACAGTTATAGACAGAGAAGATTGTCAGAAATGCCAGTTAATCATAAGAAGTGGTGCTCTGAGGTACACTCCATATAATTCTGGGGCAAGTGGTGAGGGATGAGGGATGAGCTGAGCTGCTAGTGATTGATATGTCTGCACTGTAATTGCCTACTGTTTCTGGGGAAGCTGGATTTCTTATCATCTCTGGCTTGAACTTCCTCCCTGTACATGATCATTGCCTTCCAAGGCAGAATATTCAGGCCCTATTCTGCTAGCATTTCAAGTGAGTGAAGAAGGCAATTGTGCTCCTGACAAAAAGGAGTCAGAGGAAAATACTGGCCTTCCACATGCTGATCCTCTTCAGTGCTGTGCCACCGGGAGGCTTCAGTGAATGCTCTGCAGGCTGTCTGCTACTTTCAGTCACTCAGTTGGGAGCTGGTACCTTGTCGAGGATCAGCACTCACTCAGGAATTCCTAGTGGGTGACCTGCCATAATGCTCCATCTGCTGCTAAGGAGTGTTATGATGAACCTACATGGGAATATCACAAATAATTATGTGATCACTGTGTTTTTCCACAAGCTTTTGTGAGTGGGATACATTAGAAATAAAACTGTATTGTCAGAAAGGGACATTACCTAGCAGTTGAAGGCTGGATTATTATTCTTTTAAAGCTGCATATTGCTTTTAAGGCCAGGTGTTTATTAAGTGCACAGACAGCAGGAAGCAGTGATTTAGGAGCAGAACTGCAATGGCCTATTCAATTTGCCAGTGATGAGAAGTATTGGTGACAGACAGATATCCTGCTTTCTAGTGTGTTGTTACTACTTTTACAGGTTTTTCAGTTTCACAGGAATTAGTCTTTTACTAGAAGGGATGATGGGCTAGTCTTAGAACAGTTTATATAATTTAACCATGACTAATACCCTGGTCTTATTTACATACTTTATTGTCCTCGTAGGGAAGCTGAAAGACAAGCACTTTGATCACAGTTGCAAAGCTGTGATTGCTCTCTGCTGATGTGACTTCAAGCTGTTAAAAATGATCAGAATTTTTCCACTGCAATACTGGTTTAGCATAAAAATTTTGTTTTGTTTTCTTTTTTTTGGATTGTAACTTAGTTTTGCTAGGTGTGACTACTCTTTACAGACCAATTCGATTTCTCAGTTGCAAATCTAAGCATAACAATATAGGAACATAAATGTGTTTGTGCTACCTCAGATAAAGGCCCCCCTAGCTGAACAGCCTTTCTCTAATCATGTACAAAGCTGAAAGAATAAGAACAGAACATATGTATCCATTTTTCCCTCAAGAATTTCACATCTTCCTGTGATTTTTTGTTCAGGAAAATCTGTGAATGTGATGTAGTCTTTCCATTTTGTCTCATAAAAATACCTAAATATATTTCCTTTAAATAGATGCCCATTTTTGCATTCACAGCATTCTTCAGCAATAAATCCACTAACACCCAACCTGCAATTTCAGCTGCAAGCATCATGAGTGCAGTATTTTTCCCTTGTTTTATTCTGTATTTCTCTGTACCTGAAGGTTTTTTCTAAAGTGAATGAATTTTCTGCAGTATAAACACAGAAAGACTAGTGTGCTTCAGGGAAACTGAAAACCAGGGAGACAGAAGTGAGGAGGGTGTGAGACACATTCTCACTCTTTGTTGGTGAAATGAAGCTATAAATGAGGTGAAAAGGTGAAATTTTCATGATGCCTCTTTCTCTGTTGTTGTCCAAAGAGCAGCAAGAATAGGACTGTTTCACAAGGGAAATAAATTCAGGAGCTAAGGGTAAGCACAACACAGGCAGGGGCACTAATGTCCCTAACAGGGTGCCATCACACAGCACCTGAAGGAGAGCAGTAGTCAAGAGTCAAACAAGAATTCAGTGCTGGCCAGACAAATTCGCAGTGATGAGGTAGGTCTCAAGTCTAGCCAGGTACATGGTCAGGGCCAGCACAAGCATGCCTACAGAGTAGCTTAGGCAAGGATCAGTGTTATCCCAAGGCAAGGGGTGAAGGCCGTGTGGAAAGAAATCGCAGATGAGGCTTTACACAGCCCTTTTCATCCAGCTTTTACCCAGCAATTCCAAGTTACAAGTCTGTACCATATCATAGCTGAATTTTTACCCACGCAGCCAAACCCCTGGAGGTCAAGAGACTCTAGAATCTATCAGCGCATACAAGGTCCTAATTCTCCTTTTCTAACTGGCTACATGTCTTTCCTTTCCTCCTAGGGTCTCTAACATGAGAGACATCTAACCTTCTTTGCCAGTGTGATTTACTGTTTTTACTGAGAAGCAAGAATAAGCGTTTCTGTCGAGCAGGGATAGTGGCAGCTCCTGCTGTGTGCTGGCTGGCTGGCAAACCCATACAGGCTGGTGGCAAACTCATACAGGCTGGTGGGCTGGCTCACAGAGCAACAAATTGTTAGAATTGTGCCTCTGGTTTTATAGCAATGGGAACACTAATTTTCAACCTCCTAACAAGTTACTCATTTTCAAGAAACCTGTAGAAATTTTTTGTATTGAATTTGCCTGTGGATGAAATAAGTTGAGATACACAGATAGCAAAATCCTTAGCTGCTTAAGGAATCAGAATATCTGCTTTTAAAGTATATCTTAGGTGTCTGTTAATTGGTTGAATTTTGCTGAGAAGATTAAGAAATTGCAATAGGGAAGAAAGAGTGGCTCAGCTTCTACCTCAAGCTTCTGTCAGTGTGGAAACCACTAGGGATCTACGCCCTTTAGCAAATCTTTAAAGGAGGAGTAATTGCTTGATCCTGCTAGGAAACTGATGCCAACCATTGCTTAGTTATGCAGTTTGTAAAGATACCAGGTTTTGTGAACATTTTGGCAGCTTCACAGTAAATCCCATCATAGACTGAATCTGAGTGCCAGGGAAGAACTAATTTACTAGCAGCTATCAGGCTCATATGCCTTCCTCAGGATACCTGCTAGCTCAAATCATCACACTGCATCAGGTGAGCATTTTCTTTCTATATATCTGAACCTATTTCTCCAGGTCTGAGTAATAAAGGAAGTCAGCTAAATTTCTGAATTACTTTGGTGGCCTCCAGATCTATAGAAGGCCCTGAATGCTGACTCACGAACACAGGAGTACTACAGTGATCAAAACATTTACCTTGGCAGGTCTTCATTGCCCATCGCTTCCAAAAGTTACTGGTAGCAGCCTGTGAAACACCTCTTGAACATTATACCACAGTCAGTGCTGGTTTGGGATTACAAATATCATTCCCTGAGCTTCTTTCAGCCTCTTCAGACTCCTGACTATGAATACCCTTGCTTCCTCTCCCTTCACCACTTAATAATAATCTCTGTTCTTGGAAGGTCTGGGCATATATTTCTCCAGCTGAGGCTCTCAGCTTTCTCACTGAAAAGCTTTCTCGCTCTTCCTGCTGTCTTCTTTATGGCTATGAGAGGGCATTTTCAAGTGAGACATCAAGCCTAAAACAAATAGTAATTTCATACTTTTGTATTTTGCCATGAGTAAAAGTAGGTTTTATCTCTGTTTTGATGGAACATGTTTGCATACGCTGCAATTACACAAAGTGTTAAAAAAAAAGAAGATACTTTTCCAATTAAACTGCAGCCCTCTCTTTTTACAGGTGGCTAAAAATGACCGAGTTATATTAGGAATAACCTGAATTATTCACAAGTCTAATTTTATAATTCTATTAATTTTGACACTAAATAAAAATGACAGTATTTTCTCAGCTCTGTATGTTTTTCTGTAAGTACATGCTCTCCCTCTTTGGTAACTATTAATAGATTGAAGAACATCATTCTAATGAGGATGTAACAGTGTCTTTTCATTGGAAATATAATTTAAGCAATCTCCTAAGCAGTATATTAAAATTACTAGTCTGGAATCTTAGTGGAAGTTGGAACTTAAATCCTATACATGACTTCAAAAATAGTCTAGAGGGTGATTACCATAGCCTTTCACTTTTCTTATGAAACCCAATGCATATGTAGGGAAAAAAATATTTTCCTAGACTGTAGGAAAACTAAGTATTCTGGTTGCTCCCATACTGAAAAAGTCCTCTTGAGAAAAATTGTTGGGGAACTGAAGGTACTTTCCCTGCCTCATGCTTTCTACCTATTTCAGATAATTTCTCAACAATTTTCATTTTCTTTGTTTCAGTGCTATTGTTTGTGATGTGGCAGGCAGAAACCCACTCATCTTTGCTAGTGCTTCATAATCTCATAAGACACTTACGGATGTAGGCGCACCATGCTTCAGGTATGCCCATTTCCAGCAGTAGATAGAGACTGGCCCCAGTTTTGATACTATCTATAGGTGACATGTAGCATTAAATACAGGGGGTTGAGTTTTCAGAGGATATGGCTGTCCACCCACAGCCTGGAACAGATGTGCAGGAAGAAAATTCCTAGTATTTTCTGCTCCTCTTTGCATCTGCAGCATTCCATGCTGAAGATCTTATTTGTTTGTTAACGTGGTTTAGGTTACTGACAACCATTTCATGGTGTTAGTTTTACAATTTTGCTTTGACTCTGTGTGTTTTGTTTCATGCGTATGTCACAACTAATGACAAGAAGTGAGGAAAAAAATAGTAAAACCAGAGAAACTGCTATGACCCAGGCACAGTGAAAATTACAATAAGATTTTCTTGAAATACTAAGTAAAACTAGGGGAAAGCAATAAACAGTTGCCTGTTATGGAAGATGAATAGGAGTTGACTATCACTGTCTTTTCCAGTGCAGAACCCAGGGTAATTAAATGAAACTAGTTGCTAGCAGCTTTAATACAAATAAAACAGATAGGTCTTCATGTAGTTTGCAGTTAAGTGTGGAAATCCATTCTGTAACATGTCGAGAATGCTGGAAATATATGGATTTCAAGAAGGATATGGGGCAAGTCAAAGAAGGCAAATCTTTAGAAGGTTATTAAATAGTCATCAGCTGTTGTATAGGATTTGTCTGACCTATAAACTGTGGCGAACTGAGGAAGTACTGAAGGGCAGTGCCCTGTAGGGCTTGATTTATTCTTCTATTCTTACATAGCAACCTGCTTTTAGCTAGTGTGAAGAACAGGATACAGAGATAGTGGAATTTTCAGTATGTTCTGGCAAAGCCTTTTTCAGGTTCTTCTGAACAAAGGTACATGGCAGATGCAGAATAGCATGACTTGAATCACATCTCAACTTGTCAGTGAACAAACCAGGCTTTGGATCTATGTGTATTCTGTCCTCTCAAAACAGGCACCTAGTCGTGCTTTAGGTGAATATGCAACCTGCCCTTGAAGAATTAGAAATACTTCTGTTGCCATGTCTCTGGGGCCCTTGTGGGTAACTTAAAGACATCCAAAGTGTCTGGAGATTGGCATTATATAGTGTACTATTGACACTATGCACTGTACATTCTATCGTACAATTATATTTAGGTAACTGTGTCCCAGCAGGTATCGTACTAAAACACTTCGGTGAAATTGTGTTCCTACTATCCAATGTTCTAATATTCATGTAGACCTCCCAGTTTTGGAACTCCACTGGGATGCTGCCTTGTTGTGTGAAAGAGAATTTTGTTTTTCAGTATGACTGTGGGAGAGCAGAAGTAGCAGAAGACCAGCAACAACCAGAAAAAGCAGTGTTAAACCCTCTAGAATTATGCAGAAAATTCAATCTCTGTAGGTGACCTATGTAGTGAATGGTTCACACAACCTTCTTTGGCTTACTGAGCTCTCTTATAAAGTGTATTGCTGGAAGGTTTCCCAATATACAGAGGGAGAGGGGAGTCATTTGGATTTCTCAAGACTGTTATAATAAAAGCTAGAGCAATACAAGGGTGTAAGAATGGGAATAAAACTGTGCTGATACTAGTACTTAGAAAGTTTGAGAAAGGTTAAGAGCACTGTGAAAGTACCACAGTAAAATGTCTTTGAAGTCTTTAATGTAGATCAACCACTTAGACTTGTGGATGTATGACAGCAATGAGTCTCTACCTGTGTGACCAGAGTAAGGTAGAAAGAAAAGTGAAAGTACCAGCATCAGAGAACAGTTTGGCAGAGGACAAGCAAGCTCTACAGGATGATGTGTTCCCAAGTCCAGACAGAAATGATAGAAGCAGAAATGCCCATGTGGAAGGCAGAAGAAAACAGCACTCCAGAGTGTTGCCTGGTGACATGGTGTGAAAAGAGCTGACCACCCGTCCAGAGAAGTGCTGGTATAGGATGTCTTGCCTGAGAAACCAGGCAGAAGTACAAAATGATGTACCATTGTGTGCCCTGAAGTCCCAGAGGAGGATTGTCTAGCTCTCTTCTTCCTGTGCCTGGCACTGAAACATAGGTGAGGCAAAATGGTTTTCAGTGAATGGCCTATTATCCTGATAAGTGATGTTAAGGATCATGGTTTGGGACAAAGACTACATTCAAGGACCATTTTTCCTCTAGCTTGTATTTTGAACTGGCAGTTTCATTACCTTTTTCACTACACAGATTACCTCGGCAGCTTCCTGAAATCAACTCAGACATGCTTAGCAGCTTCTAAGGATATTTCAGGGCTCCTTTGAAGAGTAATTTAGACCAATTTTTGTGTGGCTTTTCTGAAGCCCTGAGACAGAATCCTGTCTCTGGTTATTAAAAGAATTTTGCTGGCAGCTAGTAATACTTTATTTCAGATTTACAAAAAGAGGTTTTATTTAAAATGCTCTTGGCAAGGTTTGGAGGGTGGATTAAATTCCAAACAAAGATTAAAGTCACATATGTTTAATTATTATTATTTTTTTTAATAACAAATGGTTTTGCATCTTTTAAATAACAGATGGGATATTTAAGTAGATTACTTTTAAGAGTTCAGATAATAATTTACTTTGGTTATCTATTGAATGTGTAAACTTTCAGAGCTCTGTTGCAAGTACAGATTTATTATTTGGGAGAGTAATCTAAGTTGACGCAGAGTGATTTCTTCTTTCTTCCTTCGATTTCACTGTCATGTTTCTAGACAAAGAAATCAGTTAAGGCACTGAACTAGGAATGGCAAGAACTTCCAAACAAATCCTGAATTTCTTGAGCAGGTTACCTTATCATCCCAAAGGCATATGAACTATATATATGTAGGAAAACATGCTGGTAAATAGCATGATGTACTTGATAGACACTGACCTTCAGTGGCTAGTAGCGGGAGTGGGGTGTTCAAGGGTCTTGGGTCATTAAACATAGCTTATGAAAATAGTAAAGGCTTATCTTTTACAATTGCATTTTTTCTTCTGTGTGTCAGGAAGATGAGATTCCTGTTCCAAGGGCTTTTGGGAAAAAAATTGATGTCCTTTCCACAGTCAGAAAAGCTGATGATAAAAGAAAGGTGGGATGAGACTTGAGTGCCTTACCTTAAGCAGGCAAATATTGCTCTTGTATCTCCAGAACTGCATGGGAGAGCTCTAGGTCTGTCTGTTCTCCTGGAACTTGCCTGTCTTTTAACGTCTTGGCTGCTCAGCCACAGATCTGTGCCCATTGCCCTCATGCTACCTTCCTGGACAAATGGTCTGTAAGCTTTGTCTGGCAGTAAAGTCTTCTTTCTCCTTGGCAGATGGAAAGAGTTAGAGATTACATCATCACCCCTGTCTTCCCCTCACCACTATCCAAAGGGATGAGTCACTGTTGCAGAATGGGAGCAGTTTGTCCTGGCTGCTCCAGAGGAGAGCTGGTAATAACTAATGCTTGTCTTTTCCCGATAAGAAAGCTTGGAACATTTTGGAGAGGAGACCAAGTCACCAGGCTGTTTCTTTCCCGTGTAGAAGCAGCAGCATGCCACAGGCTGCCCAGGAGCTGAGTCAGCACAGAATTCAGGTATCACGAGAGCCAGATCAGTAAAGCATCAGCAAGGGGACAGGCATCCTGCCTATCTGTACAAACTACCTGGCCATGGTGGGAGCTGAGGGCTCGAGGGATTGTAAGAATGGTCCTCAGGAGAACAGCAACACCAGCAGCTGAGGCCACTGCCCCAGTGAGAAGCAAGACAGCTGAGGGCATCAGGGGCAGCTTCAGCTGGAGGTATCAGGCATCTCCCAGGGGAAGGGGATGGGCACTAGCTGGGCTGGGATGTGTGCCCGTGGCAGGGCCTGGCTTGGCAGAGCCCATGGGTGGGCAGGTGAGAGCAGGGCAGGGCAGTGAGGAACTGGAGATGGATGTTTGCCAGGACAGCGGCTGGAATGGGGCCCTGGGCCATGGGCAGGCAGGAGCAGCTCTGGTGGGTCAGGCAACATCCAGCAAGCACAGTGATGCCCTTCAGACCCTGACACAAACACTAATATGTCTTTAATGACAGGCTTCAAATATTTGTGTAGAGGCTTCAAATGTCAGTGTAATTGTGAATATCAGTTGTGTGAAGCTGGTTGGCTTCTGAGTCCTGTTTTGTGTCTGCTGCTGTGCTACCTAGGACCTGGGTGAAGCCGAGTTTCCTATGTGATCACACACATCCAGGTGATGAGGCTTTACAAAATCTTGATGAGCTTGACAGTTCTGAGACAGCAGAATTGTAAACATAGTAAGCCCATGTAATGCAAAAACTGAGGGTTTAGAAGGCAGCAGATTGTGGGATTCTTTGCTGGTGCCAGAAGGAATACAGCAGATTTTTCACTCTGGGTTAACATAATCACGGAATCAGAGAATGGGTCGGGTTGGAAGGGACTGCAGTGGGTCATCTGGTCCAACCTCCTTGCTCAAGCAGGATCATCCCAGAGCACGTGGTACAGGATTGCATACAGACAGTTCTTGACTATCTCCAGTAAGGGAGACTCCACAACCTCTCTGTGCAATCTATTCCAGGGCACAGTCACTTGCACAGTAAACAATTTTTTCCTTATTACTTCTTCCTCATATTCAGGTGAAACTTCCTCTGCCTCAGTTTCTACCTATTATCCTCTTGTCCTAACCCTCTCCTAAAGCTCACTGAAGTAGCTGGAGAAGCTCCCATTGATTACAGCAAGCTCATACTGACTTTCTCATACTCCTGTAAAACATCAGAACTTTAGCTTACTGCTCAGTCTGTCTTCCAGTGAGAGAATGAAGGTGGTCTAGCAAGGTCAGATGGGTTGGAAGGGCCTGAGCTGCTGTTTGACATACCTGTAAAATTGGTTCCATGGCTGGAATGAAGGTGTGAGATTCCTGAAGAAAACAGTTTTTTCCAAGGAAGTCAGAGCAATAGTTTGTTCAGCAAGAGTGGATTTGATACGCCATTCAATAACTGGAAACTATTTTGGAGTGTTAATGAGATATTCTGTTCTGGAAACAATATATATGTATATTTCTGTGTCATACTGCTTTTGTTGCAATGGTAGCTCAACAGTGGCAAGTCCAAAAAGATGTCAGCTTTTGAATGAAGATGAAAGACTTTCCTTTGCTTTGCCAAATGTCAAGTCAAAATGGCAGAGATTTCCATAAAAAGAGGAAGAAGTGCTTTTTCTGTGTGAGCACAGTCTCCTCTATCCGTGAGATTACTTTTGCAAGCAACACATTCAGGGTTTAGCTTTGATGCTGTGATCTGTTGGTTATATTCATGTGGCTTTTGTCACTGACAGCCAGCATTCATCCCAGAATTCCAGAAAGGAAGATCAAGCATAGGCTGAGATACTGGGGATACACTGAGTGGAGATCAACCAACTAATACAGATTTTTGTGTTGGCGCTGTGCTTCTCTGTGAAACAGCCCACCTATTCAGTCAATCAACTGGATCCCATACTGTGATCCCACCTTATTTCCTGTGCGAGGAAATCACATGAATAAACCATGTTCATGTTATAGGTGCCTGTATTCGGGTGGAATTCGATGCTGGTATTTTTGGTCTGTGTTTGGCCCAGCCACCTGTGAGGAGTTGGGTTTTCTCCTGCCAAGATATGGGAAAACAGGCCGATAAAGACGGTCTCTAGCCTTGAGAGAGAGATTTCTGTGCAAACTAAAATTAATTGGTCTCTTGTGATCGGCTGATGGCCCTCCAAGGGCACTTGAAGGAGCAAGAGCGGCGGAGGAGGATGAAGTAAACCCCCAGACTCAATTAAGGAAGACCTTCTGAAATGGACTGCACAAGCGCAGAGAAGTACCAGTTATGTAACAGGAGGGGCGGTGCCAAAAACCTTTGCTTGGGCAGCCCCCTGGCCATGTCGCTCAGGTAAATGTCATTTGGCCAATTAGATGAAAGGCAGATGGCTCATGTCTCAGGGCTTTTTGCTCATTTCGCATGACTAGGACAACGTTGCCTTTTGGCGGGGACACCTGCCTTCGCGAGGACCCAGTCTACCCTTGAGGATGCAGCCACTGCCCTGAGGTGGTTGGACATTCTGGGGTCGGTGAGACAACCCTGTGGGAAGACACCTTGGGGCAGTGGGGTGTGTCAGACCCAGGGGGGGCTTTTCCCCTTCTTCTCTCTCTCCCTCTGGGGGCGGGGGCTTGCTTTCCTGTTCACTTGGCCACTCCTTTGATAATAAAGTTACTGTTTGGTTAAGCTTTCAACAGTGTCCTAGTTTCAATTTCAGCAGCCTGGCAGACCCCCTATTCCGCTCTGGATCAGCGCCTCTATCACGTACATACAGAATTACTGTTTAGAAAAGCATGTATGATTTTGGGGAATGTGATTTGAAATACAGAGGTTATATCAGACTTTCACCTGTCAATAATCTCATCAGGTTTTCCTGAATAAACAGATTTCCAACTGAGATATTCTCCCATAGGACTAACTCTAGAGCATGATTTCCCACTCTTTTTCTGTCTCATTGATTACCTTGGTTTTGGGTATTTTTGAGACAATGGTCATCACAGCTTATTTCTAGACAGACAGCTACTAAACTGTGAATACTGTTTTTCCTGGTGTTATAAATGATGGAGATTTTAATAAATCTTGTTCTATAGTACTACCTTTATTTCTTTCTTTTTTAAAAAATTTGTTTGTTATTATTGATCTCTGACGGATTGAATGTTGCATAAGAGGATGCTTGGCGTGTTAGGGCAATGTTCTGAGAATAGTCAGCACTGGAAATTGATGTCAGCCAAGTTAAGTACCCAAACTCCCACACTAACAGCCTGACCAGAGAAGCATGTCACTTGACATTCAGCAGCTGTCACTGGGGACTTGTTTGGTCCTACACTTTAAAAAGTAGTAATTCCAGTCCTAGCAACTGCATAGTGTTTTTTTTCCTGCTTCCAGCTCAGATAAAGCTTGTGAAAAGTGCTTTGTTGTCAGAGTAAGAAAAACAATGGACTTTCATGTCCTCTTAAAATATTTCAGGGAATACTAGCTCCTGGCTGCCCTGAAGGTATATGCATGAATGACAAATCTGACGTATGTGTCCCATTAATGCCCTAGATCCTGCTAATTCTTATCTCATCCTGAAATAAGTCCTATCTTTTAAATCCAGAACAGGCATTTCTAAGTTTCATCCTGCTAGTAAGGACAAATGTTTTGTGTCCTTTTACCAGCACTTTTGTGGGCAGAAATGGCCAATGTTAAGACCAGGTATAATCTAAGGCTTCTTGTAGTAATTGTAATTAAACATTAGAAATTGTTCCTTAATGGCTTACTCCCCATTTTTTACATTTAGATGATAAAATATGCTGGAAGGAGAATCAAAATAGAACACTCTTGGTTTTGGCTGTGAAAGTTGTTTAATACTTCAGTAGCCAAGCCTGTTATATGACCGAGAATAATCCCTTTAAAGCCTCTAAATCTAAACACAATTTACAAAAGATGGGGCTCCTTTATTGCCATGTCACTATGGCAAAATAGCAGCCCAGAGAAAGTGACTCCTGTGAGGCCACCAACAGGACAGAACTGCCCTGCAGTCTCCTGACACTGAGACTGATGTCCTATACAGGCAGCTAGAAGCATGGGGAAAATACTTGAGTCTCTGGTAACTGAAGGATCCCCTGTTCTTGACTCAAGAAGATGCTTCCTGTGCATGCTTCATGAATGAAGCTATGAGTTATTGCCTCCTTCAATGGCAAGGTGATACGACAAAGTTTCAATAAAGCAATACTGAATCCTCTGACCTCTGTGCCTGCAATTGAAAAAGTCTGGAGTAATAAGTCTGCATTTGTTCTGTACTTGTTGCTGCATCAAGAGCTGATCATGGAAAGGATGTGAATATGTCAAAGTTATTTTGACTTCTCTGCTGTGCTGCATATGACATGTAAAAGTTAGAGGTCAGCTCTTCTGTGGGGAAAAGTCAATGGAGCTACATGAAAACTTTTATTAATTTATGCTGTCTGGGAATGAAAACTTCAGTTTGTTATAGAGACACAAAATTCACTCTAAATTTAATGTGTAACAAGCCAGAGAGTTGTCTATATTAAAAGGCAGCTATAAAACCTGGAAAGTTTCCTGATGCTGTGATTGACTCATGTAGTTCAGATGCGGGTGGGATAATCAGCTCCACTTTGGGATAGCTTGGGAGAATTCTGAATTTGGATTTGTGCATCAAATGAGAATTTTGTAAACATTTTTAAAACAAACGAACTTTTATTTGCTTTAAGATAAGTTTTCTGTTGTAAGGGGATCTCAGTTTTCATTTTACCTCTCTCTCTTCTCTTTCTCCGCAAAAGTTATAAGGGAGTTGATTTAACTTTGTTCCACCAACAATGAGAACCTCTGTACATTTCCTAAATGTTCACAAATATTTTATTAAGCCTATTCCAAACCTTCTCCTATTAATTTAGATTATTTCTGCTCAGTATCTGGACTTTGTCCGTTAGGTACAATCCAAGGAAAGACAGAGATGTCAGTTTTTTAAATGTACCTTCAAATACTCTTATGCACTGAAAAGTGTCAAAGACATATGTAAAAAAGTGCTGTGGGTCAGTAACTGGCAACTTGTCTTGTGAACTGCTAAAGAAAAAATAATGCTGTATCTCATTCTATCACACTCTATTTTGAATCTCAAAAGCATCCTACTCTCTGTGTACTCTCTGTGTACAGAATGATGGTAGTGTGAGAATGGACCTGGAGTTATTCAAAGTCAGGGAGCAGTTACTGAGAGAGAACACTTCCAGTATCTTTCTAAGCTCATTTCTATGTGTAGTGAATGCTCCATTATGTGTTCAAAAACAAGCTACTACCTCTTGCTTGACTGTTAAATTCTTCTCTAAACTTTTCAGAAGCAGACCTTTTCTACATTATCAGTTAAACAAAAATTTTACTCTCTAGGCTAGTAAACATTTTAGTGCAAATGTTGTCATCCTCTGAGAGCTTATTATCAAGCATTTTGCTGTTATTTATTCTATGTTTGAGAGAAAAAAGAAATAGCATTTTGTTTCTGGCTTTTTAAAATAAATGTATGTTTGTTTGTTTGTTTGTTTGTTTTATTTTGAAACCCCTCAGTGTTTTACAAAAATGGATTTTTATTTTTTTTTTAACTTTCTGGAAACATGTACATCTCCTTTTCTCAAGAGACTTCTTTTGGAGAAGCATGATTTAGATATGCAGTTATTCACCATGTTCAATGAAACTGAAATTTGATTCTCCCTCAGCTGGCTGTGTGTTTAGCTGTTGGCTTCCCAAACCGAAAAGGACTTTACAGAAGAAGATGCTTTGGGATCACTTGGGCTGAAATGTAACACATGGTGTCTATATTTGGCACAACAATGCTAGGCAACTGAAGACATCTTTCCAATCTGCTATCATTGCTTCAACCTACTCCTTATCTCAGAAACAGGCTGATTAAACCCTTTTTTGTTAAAGCTCCAATGTTTACTTGATATAATAGAGAAAAATAGAAGCAAATGCAGCTAAAGATAATTTAAATTGCTGATGTTTTCTGTTTGGATGGCTTGAGTTTTCACAAAATATAGATGTATAGCTGTCTCAACTGTGCTGTGTTCATTATATTTGGTGCATTATACTTGATGATCAATGCCTCTTGTTGTTTTTGGCTGGCCTTCTTGTTTACCTCTCTTTCCTCTAGCTGATAAGTGAAACTCTAAATATATGGGAAGCTGACATCATATGTTCTTTTTATATCTGTGTTCCTATGTATTTACATAATTGCTGGAAGTAATTAGCAAGAAGACTTGTCTAAGGAAGATTTTTTTGCAGAGAGCACATAAACTCTTGTGGCATATTTTGTGGGAAGGGGGCTCTGCTGTATATAATGTCTTGTTAAATCTCTAAGAGACATTTGAATGGATGCTTCTCAGCACCCAGGTGTTGGTACTATGTTTCTTGTGTTGATGGCTTAGGTCTTGATGGGATGGGTTTACTTCTTACCAGAGAAAGGTTCTGATGATACCTCAGTCAGGAGAGCAGATGATAAGGTCCTTAGTGCTCTTTCTGGGCAATTTAGTAAACTCCTGCAGCTGTCACTCAGAATGTATTGCACCACATTCAATGAGCTGACAAATGTCACCTGCCTGAGAACTAGGTCCCATGCTTATAGATGTTCTCTGAGTTTTATAAGCAAAAAATGCTGCAAAAGAACTAGCTATTTATAGAAGATGAGAACAGTTTAGAATAATTTAGAATGCCTCTGGTAGGAGGGATTTTTGGATCTCTGCATTTCATGCAGGTTTACATAAAGGCACGTTTCTCTTTATATCCACTTCAAAAAGAATGCCATTTCAAGACATTAAAGTAACGTTTCAAGTGGGATTGATTTTGGATAAACCCAATTCAATATATGCAAAATAATATGCTACTTGCAATGTTCTTTCAGTCTGTCTTTCACTGACACCAGAACAAATTCCTACTCTTTTTAACATTATGTGTTCTGAAAGTCCTTCTTAAAGAATCTCATTATTTTTTCCAAACAAAGGCCAAACATCTGTGAGAATAAAAAAAATCAGAGTAATGGAAAGTCTCTAATGGTATTTCTTGTTCCTGTAGTTTCACTGAAGGTATTCAATCACCGTTTTTAAAAGTAGGTAAGGAAGTTTTCCACAGAAGAAAGCTTATTTTATGGGACATTTCTACCGCTTCACACCCTGTTAGTCTTTTACCCTGTATGCCTTTATGTCAAATTCCTCCACTGAAACATAGACTAGGGATGGGGAAATGGAGTGGATCCAGTCAGTTCAAGCCCTGCTTTGTTTTTCTGATGTCAGGCGCTGCTGCCACATGTCTGTCTGAGGTGACCCCATGAAAAGCTGTAAGAATTTTCATAAGCAGTTGCTGATCATGTTGAGCACCACCAGAAGAAGAGCCCTGCACCTGTGACGCTATTTGACATGAAGACTGATCTTGATTTTTCTACCTGCCCCATCTCTGCACGGTTGTGGTTTATAAACTTTATTCGCAAGGCACTTGGTGTACACAATGCTCATTTATGTAAGATAAAAAGCTTGAGGGAAGAAGAGCAAAGAGATTGGTGAAGGGACTTGAGCAAAAGTGCTATAAGGAGAGGCTGAGGGAGCTGGGGTTGTTTAGTCTGGAGAAGAGGAGCCTCAGGGGAGACCTCACCACTTTCTACAACTCCCTGAAAGGAGGTTGTAGCCAGGTGGGGGTTGATCTCTTCTCCCAGGAAACCAGCAACAGGACAAGAGGTCACAGGTTTAAGCTCTGCCAGGGGAGGTTTAGGTTAGGTATTAGGAGGAAATTTTTTACAGAGAGAATAATTAGGCATTGAAATAGCCTGCCTAGAGATGTAGAGGATTCACTGTCCCTGGAGGTTTTTAAGATGAGACTGGATGTGACATTTAGTGCCATGATCTAGTAATCACAGTTGTGTTGGATCAAGTGTTGGACTTGATGATCTCAGCAGTCTCTTCCAACCCGGCTGATTCTGTGATTCTATGAAGAGAGATATAAAACACAAATATTTACCCATTCTTTGGCTACTTCTTTCCTTAACACAAACACCTGACTTTGTTTCTATAGCTAATCTTCTATAAAATCCCTTTTATGTACATTTAATTAATTCCTTACACCCACTACTCAGTGTTTGGAGGCACATCCTTCTCCTTAGTAGCTCCAAAAAATGATCATCCCTCCAGGTTTCTGAAAGCATAGGGACTACCTTCACCAGCATTAAAGCCCCATGGTTTGAGGTGTGAGCTGGGGATTGCTCTGTATCTGCAGTAGACTCTATTAATGAGCCATCTTTTTCTGCCAGAAATAACAGAGGAAATATCCACTTCCTACTGAATTACCCGTGCAAGACTAGTGCAGAGTATGTGAGTCTTCTCATGTAGCTTCCTGTTACTTGCACAATTGTCAGAAACACTTAATTCCTTTCTGGCAATAAGTGAGTTGCCAGCAGAGCTAAGCCTTGTGAGGGAATTGATGAGGGGAAACCTATTTTTCTGACTGGCCTTCTGTTTTTCTGCCTCCTAGGAGACAATAGTCAATACAAGTAGCTGCAGGAAGCAAGGTCATCTTTTATCACCACAGAGGAAAGTTGAAAGGGATTTTAGCTCCAGCTGAGTAAAATGATGAGGAAATGGAAACAGAATGGCTGGGTGGGACAAGTCCAGGTAAATGTTTCACATTTCCAAAAAATTTTATTTTCTGATCCAATGAAATGGGAATTAAAAAATTTAAGTTGAACCAGGAATAGCACATGGGATCTCTTTTAGAATATTTCTTTAAGAAGAAAGAGGTATCTTACAAGATTAAGTACAAACTATAGTTCAAAGAAATGCTTTGGAAAAATCTGTTTTAAAATACAAAGAACTGTGTAAATCCAACCCAAATTTGTAAAAGGCTTTTTGTGTTGCAGAAGGTTTGTCCATAAATTCCACACAGACTAGCAGTAAACTTCATACTTGCAGATGTTTATTTTTGTATTTGTTCCTCAGTCTTGGCAACTGAATTCACAATGTGCTTTTGTTAACAGTCCTTTACATCTTGCAAAAGTAGTTAATGCAATTTTCTTAAGAAAATTGACCTGTTTAGAAAAAGTCTGTGGATCAGTTTTTTCAGCCTAAAATGTAATCGCTTATGTCTGAATTCTAGTTAATCTGAGTTCTGGGTATTGCCAGTTTAACATCTATTTTCCTCATTTCCTTTGATTCCAGAGGAATACACTAACATGCAGGTGTGAACACTGAAACTGTGTGTTAGTAGGTCTAAAGCTGGGGGAGAGAATCCAGGTAGACCTGCAGAACCCTTTGAGAGATGGCTGTAACCATAGTTTTTGCTGGGGTGCTGCAGATAAAGTTTGTGCAGTGCTGGTAGCTAATAAATATTAGAAACAACAAAAGCATGCCTATGGCATGGAGAGAGCTTCATAACTGGGGGTGTCTTAGTGCCTGTTCTTTGATTTAGGCCTGGCCTGAATAAGAAGCAGCTGAGAAAGAATTTGGGCAAAGCCCAAGAATGTATGCCTGAAGACTGTGCTTTTAGTTTGTAATTTTCCGTGCAGGGGTTGAGTGACTTGGGTCACACAGGTCAGGACTGAAGCTGGCCAGATACTGGTGTAAACAGACTCAGGCTACATGTTTAACAATGGAGGTTGACTAGCTTGTGTCTGAGCTTGTTGGATGGGGAGCATCTGTGCAGGCAGCAGATCAGCATTAATGGAAACTACCTGGGTGGAAATTGGCAGTAAAACAAACAGGATGCTGGGACATGATATTTACTGCAGATTAATTTTTGTGGCCTAGGATAAGGTAAAGCTCTGGAAGAGTAGGTTAAAATGACTTATGACTGATTCTGGGGATGTTTCCTCTTTTGCCTGGAGCCTGGCTGAGAGGCTGGATGCTGTGCAGTTTGGGGGCAGTGACCTTTCTGGGTTGCTTAAGCACAAGAAGTAGGAAGATGCAGAGCTGGCTTTAGACTATCACCTTTCCTCGAGGAGGTCATATTCCCACATCCCAGTCCCACTTCCAGAGTGGGAAAAATCAAACCATTTGTCTGACGAAATCATAGAACCACAGTCAAAGTCACAGTTCACAGCAAATCAAGGATGTAAGGGCAGTTGGGAACAAGTGGCATGTATTATTCCTAACTCTTCTCTTACTGCTTAGACAGTAAGAGACACAGGATCTTCCTTTCTTCTGTCAATCTTGGCTACTCCAGCAGCACTGAAAAAATCTCTGTGTTACAAGTGACAGAGACAGAGCAATACGAGGGAGAAGCAGTTCACCAGATTCATCAGGTAAACTTCTCCCTACCCAAATTGCAGTGGGGAAAACAGTGATGATCTATTCTTTTCCCTCCTCTTTAAGTCTTTGCAATTCAGCATTGACTTGCATAGCTGCAGACATTACTGGGCTTGAAAGCATGGCATATGAGAAGTTGTACCTTAAAAGAAACTCTTTCTCACAGGGGCTCTCTCTTCCTGACATCTGCGTGGTGGTGCAATGGAAACTGCAGGAGAATTCATGACTCTGCTGCTGCTCTTGGCAGAGCAGCAGAAATGGTAGCAGAAAAACACTTTCTCATCTAGTGCACAAGAAAGGAGTCCCTCCCCCAGCTGCACCAGCATTACTGTGGAGTGCATGGAACGTCAGTAAAGACAGAGCATCCTGACTTTAATTCTAGGAATGTCAACGGACTCTGGGAAGTGCTATGCTCCTTGCCATATGTAGAAGGAAGCTTTGAACAGCTTTGGATATGTTCTGAAGCTTAATCCTACACCTTCTTCTCACTGAGCTGACATGACTTTAAGCTTTTGTAAATCCTGTCTTTGTAAATCCTTCTCAGGTGTGGCATTCTCTTGAAGGTTACAAAGCTGCTATCTTCTGCCATCTCATGTTGCTAAAAGCCTGGCTTGTTTTATACATTCTGTATGTTTTCATTCTTTGTGCTGTTGAAAAAATTCGGCAGGCTCTCAAGAGGCCTGAAGGAAAGCCTCTTTTCCTGACTCCTGTCTAACAGGGACACTGTCACAGAAAACCAAACAGACACAGTCCCTAAATGCATTGCAGAGTTTTAGATTTTCTCCTATTCTGTGACTGGATGTTGCTGCCCACAACCTAGCTCTTACCTGATGCAGAGACTTGTGATTTAAGAGGGAAACCACAGTGCTGCCTGTGTGTGGAGTCTGGCTGTATGAAGTACAGGGATCATAAGACTTAGGCTAAGAGTCTCAGATGTGACAGAAGAGGTAGGTCTTTAAATGTATCACAGACAGTAACTTACATTTATTCTTTCTGCCAGAAAGAAATGGGATCAGTTCAGGAAGAAAGGGGTGAGGCTGAATTCAAAGGAAATAATATCTATGGCTAACAGAATCACCAAAATGTTAACTTTGGTTTTTTTCTCAGGATGTGAAAATGTATTCAGTGAGACTACTTATTCCCCCAACATGCGATCCATGTAACACACAGATTCTTTTAGGACTGATGACTCATTTCATGACCTGCTAGGGAAAGCTCACTGCAGCTTTAATTTGGCACACCAGTAAAAAAAAATGTCTGAGTAGCATGGATACCACTGCCAAGAGGTTGCAGCCATAACAGATGTTTCACAGCTCTGCAAAATTGCCCTAGAATTCTCTACAATATGATCCAGAAAACTGCTTGCTAGGTCAGAAAAGCATTAAATACTTAATGGACAAAAATGAAAGCAAGTGTGCAGTATTTGTGTGATGATCAGACAGATTTATAAGGAAGTTTTAACTTAAGTATTTTTTTACTTCCGTCCAAGAGAGAAAATGTAAATGTGACTTGATTAAATGCTAGTAATAGATGAAGAATCCAGGGAGTAGATGAAAGGGAGAGCAGAGACTGAGGAAACAAATCTGCCTACCTCTCATGTCAATGTCTTATTCACAATGTCAGTCTTGACTTCTGCTGAAGTTTGATTCTTATTCTCTATCTCTAAGAGAAGGCTAAAGCTAAAGAATACACTTGAGGCATATTCAGTAGCAAGTTCAAACATTAGGGTTTAAAATCTTAGTTAAATGTTGGGAGATGGTAGTGCATCCCAGGTTACTTTTCTTGATTGGTCTGTCAGCAGAGCAGAGCATGAGGGGTGTTACAGTCAGATGGGACCTTAGGTCCTTGCTCTGTTCCTTGGGTAGTGTAGTTGAGGACTGCCTCCTTTGCAGGCAGCAAATGCTTCGATATGCTGAAACCAAGGTTCTTAGCATTTTTTCCTTCTGGAACTCTGCCCAGTGCTCTCTTTAGATTAAGGCTGGTCTCCAGTCTAGCTGAGGAAGTAATTAAAAAAATAACCCACAAACTTGCTGGTGACCAGGAAACCTGAAGTTTTCTCAAGGTATGTTGTGTTTGTTGCAATCAGTGTGCTCATACAAGTGGACAAGTTCAAAGAAGACATTTCAGTGGTAATGTGTGTGTGAAAATGCCAGTTTTTCCAAGAAATGCACTAGATTTCAAGAAAGAATTTTTCACTGGATGCCTGCAACCCTGATAAAAATTTTCCACCAAAACAAGAATTGAGTAACCTCTAAGAAGCCTTACTGTCTGTAATTACATGATATAAAATCCAGCTGCCTTGACTGTCCTTGAGAAGGACACCAAGGTCATGTCCTTTCTTTGGTTGATACATCTGTGCAAGTAGGTAACTGTAGTAGAGAAGTCAGGAAAACAGACTCAGGTTTGCATTTCAATCCCTTCAAGAACTTTTAGTACTGTCTTTCCAAAACAGAGTCAATAGGCACCTGCAGATGAATGAAGCAATATGTTTGAAAGTGTTGATTCCTGGGTCAGCAACTACAGCTTCTTGTGAGACCTCGGCATTAGTGGACAGCTTTGGTGTTTTCCTGGAGCACCACAAAACAGAGAAAGAGTGAAGTCCCACATACTTCTAGGTTTCCCATAGGCTAGTCAGTCTGCTTTGCAAGGGCAATCTTTGAATGTATCAAAAAATCAATGCAGTCTAAAAATCCAGACTCACTATTGATCATGTCTTTGAAATTCTCCTCTTGGCTGGTCTGCTATTTTTGTTTGTAATTAAGGTTGAAGTCACTCTTCTTGGTACCTGTGGACTCTACCAGTTCATTCCCAGTTCCTCCCACCTACTCAATGTCTGCTCACTTTGCAACTATTTTAAAGGTAGTTCTTTAACATTCTGCTGGCAGTAATAGAATCCTTTCTCTGCTTGATCAGATTAAACCATATTTGTGAGTGGCTAACAATGCAGTCCTGCAAGTGGTTGTCTCAATTACAGTATTTGCTTTTGTTAAGATACCAGAGCAAGAGGCTATGAATTCTTATAGGTAACATACATTTTTTACAATAAAAGCCTCAAGCTTATAAACACTGTATTACACCCGCCTGCATTTTNCACTGTATTACCCCCGCCTGCATTTTTTTCTGGTGAAATTCAATTTTTTTTTTTATTTACAACTGGGTTTTTTTGTAGGACTGTAGTAAAATAGTTGAAAACTTCTGCTGTAGACATGTCTTGCATTTCTTATGGCATTTGTATTGTGAATGCAAGAAAAATAAGTCGTGATTGACAATCAATATCAGATGAACAAAAACCAAGTAATGAATGTCTCTAGATCTTTTATTATTATTATTATTATTATTATTATTATTATTATTATTATTATTATTATTATTATTATTATTATTATTATTATTATTATTATTATTTTCCCTGAGTAATATGTATAGGATTTAAAGCAGTACAGAACTTAGGTAGTCAGTTTGAACTTTGTCAGTTCATAGCCCATCACAGTCCCTGTGATGTTAAAGAAACACTAACTTGTACACTAAAGTCTGGTTTCCATGGTGTTTGTAGTGTTATCTGTTTTTAAAACATGCAACAAAGTAAAATGGGTATATTATTCAACTCTGGCGAATGATATTCTTGTGTGAAACTATCTGATCCGTGATAGACTGCAAGGGAGGATAGAGCTTGTGATCCCCTTACTCAGAGAAACTTCACATCTTACTGAAAAACACACTTGAAAGATCAGGCTTCTGCCTTTTAAAAAAAATTCTGATACACCTTCTTCTTTGGACTCAGCAAGCCAACAAGAATATAAACTAAAGCATAATGGCTAACCCTCTGGAGACGACTACCTCACCCTGATTTGGACCCAGAGGTTACAGAGGACCTTAATTTTTAAGTGGGAGGACAGTAATGAACCCAGTCTGGGCAACTCAAAGCAGTACCAAAGGCTGTAAACACCTTTTAACATCCTTCTGTTACTTCAGGACACAGGAGAGAGGTCATTCAATTGTTAATAATGAAAAAAAGTCCTATTTTTTTTAATGAAGGGATGCACAGACTGTCTTGCAAAAAACCTCTCTCCTGTAGCTATGCAGGGAACTTTGGCAGCTTGGCAGCGCAGAGAACTCTTGGGATTTCAAATACATGAGGGCTCTGAACAGCTCATCTGCAGTAAAATTGGCAGCTGCACTGACATGTCAAAAATCAAAAGCAGAATTGCAGTTTGAACCACACACATCCATCTCTGCATATTCACAGAATCACAGAGCCACAGAATAGGCTGAGTTAGAAGGGACCCACAAGGATCATCAAGTCCAACCCCTGGCCCTGAACAAGACCATCCCTAAGAGTCACACAGTCTCAGTGCCTGAGAGTATTGTCAAAATGCTTCTTGAGTTCTGTCAGCCTTTGTACTGACCATTTCCCTGGGGATGCTGTTCCAGCATCCAACCACCCTTCGGGTGAAGAACCTTTGTCTAATATCCAATCTAAACCACCTCTGACACAACCCTTGGGTCCTGTCACTGTTCACCACAGAGAAGAGATTGGAGTCTGCCCCTCCTCTTCCCCTCACAAGGAAGTTGTAACTGCAGTGAGGTCTCCCTTCAGTCTCCTTCAGGCTGAACAGACCAAGTGCCCTCAGCTGCTCCTCATGCATCTTCCCCTCAAGGCCCTTCACCATCTTCATTGCCCTCGTTTGGATGCTCTCTAATAGCTTAATATCTTTCTCATATTGTGGGGCCCAAAAATCTGCCCACAATATTCAGTGAGGCCACTTCAGTGCAGACCAAAGTGGGACAATCCCCTCCCTCGACCGGCTGGTGATGCTTTGCCTGATGCCCCCAGGACATAGTTGGCCCTCCTGGCTGCCAGGGCACTGCTGACTCATATTCAACCTGCCATTGACCAGGACCCCCAGGTCCCTTTCCATGGCGCTGCTTTCCAGCATCTCATTCCCCAGCCTGTACGCACAACGAGGGTTGCCCCATCCCAGGTGCAGAATCCAACTCCTCCCCTCGTTGAACTTCCTACGGTTGGTGATTGCCCAGTCCTCTAATTTGTCAAGGTCTTTGCAGGGCCTCCCTTCGAGGGAGTTCATCACTGTGTAGGGCCTCAATGGTAGATATCCTTCTGGCCAGAGGAGTCAAGTGGATCTGTTACTGGAGATTTTACTCTTCAGTATGTTGTGTGAATATTACTTATAGATGAAGTGAGATTTTCTCTTGCCATTATAAAAACCTGCTCTAAACATTCCTGTGTATATACACTTGAGGTCCTCCATTAGTGGGAAAAATTTTATCCCCTGAACCTTTCTTCATGTTTTATCACTAATACTGCAGGAATTATTTCATGATGCACACTCAGAGATAGTCTCACTTTACTAAGGTCAGTGCAAGGTTATATATTCACACTGATCCCCAGGAGTATTTGGAAGTGCTCTAAAGTGCCAGACATTCAGCATGCAATGCTCAAAGTCCCTAGCTTGCTTACTTTCTTTTTTTTTTCAGCTCTGTGTCTTCCAGTGGCTAATGCAGCATGAACACTTAACTCCCTGAGTGTCTGGTTTCCCAGAAGCTGAGTCATGTCTGTTTGGTAAGAAACAGTCCCCAGAAGCTACTAGCCTCAGAGATCAAGAGATTTGCATGTAACATGTGTCAAAAAGAGCACACCACTTTGTCAGGCCTAATCACAGCTCTCTTTCTCAGTCTTGCTAATACTGCTGTTTATTATTATGCCTCTCTGCTATTGTGTGTCTGAGGCCAAAAATTAGAATTGTCCATACTCTCCATGTTACCACTTCCTAGAGCACAGCATAGTCACCTTGTGCTCTTTTCCTCAGCAAAACAAATCTTTGTATACTCTGCTTCTTGAGTCAGAAATCTCAGTGGGATACCCACAACTAATTTCCCTTTTGTAGCCCTAAAAATAAAATAGAGGCATGTGCATATCAGCATCATAGATTCTTTCCTAGTCTGTGGCCACTCTGATGTGTCAGATAGGATTTTCTGACTTGCTCTGTTTGCTGTGGGAGGTAGGACAGAGACTGTGTTGTGTCTGGTCCTAGCAGTGCTTTACTCAGGGGGGAAGGAAGGAAAAAGGCTGTGGAGCTGTCCTCCTGGCTGATGTTTGTTCTTGGCTGCAGCAGGCATGTGTCACATGCCATCCTACACAGTCATTTGCCTGCCTTGTGATCCCATGGTCAAAAGACTCCTATTTGGGCAGGCAGAGAAAAGCTGAGGGTCATCCCAATTGAATGCTGACTGAAGGCTGACCAGTGATGGTGTTCCCTCTGCACTGCAGATCCTTTCAGGAAGGTGTGAGACTGCTCTTAGGGCACACTAGGACCAGGACTTTGTGCGACATGTGCCTCTCACTGCCAGGCTATCCTCTCTGACGAATGAGGTCTGATCCTTGCTTTATAAGAAAAGAGAAGTTCATGAGCTAGACCTTTTGGCTAGTGGAGTGGTCAGATGTATAATTTTTTTTTGCCACTGCTCTTGTGAAGCTGCAAGGCTCTAGATGCTGCCCAACAGGTTTGGGCCTTAGGTCATGCTAAATGGGGAAAACCCCACTTCACACAAAGGCAAATAGTATTCAATTCCAATAAAACACACAGCACTTTGTAGTCAAACCATCAGACTGATCTGTTAACTTCTGTGTCAATTACTCAGGTTCAGCATTGCTGGTCTGGATGTATGAAGGCAGGACAATACCTTGTTTTACTCATTCATTTCTGGCAACACCTTCAGGCCTCTGCCAAGCTCAAGAACCCATGGAATAAACCCACAACCAGGAGCAGTTGTTGTCCTGAAGTGAGGAAATATCACTGAGCTGGAAAAATTCTCTTCAAAGACACATAGTAACAGACATATCTCCAGGTTCTCCCAGTAGTATCCTGCTTTCCAGGCCATCTTGACTTAAGCAATTAACAGACTTGATGACATATTACACATAAACTGAATGTCTTAGAGGCCAGTCATAACCTACCTGCCAGGTAGATTCCAACTTCCTTCCATATGCCTCCCTGACTGAACAGCATTATGTCAAGAACATTTCACATCCAGTCTGCAGGTTCCTGAGATGTTAATTGAAAAAAAACAACAGCTCTTCTGATGTAAAAAAAGGCTCACCTAAACTTAATTTTGCCTCTTAGGGAATAGTGGTAGAGTGCTCCTCTCCTCTCCTCTCCTCT
>VWZF01003721.1:166080-215177 GCA_013396755.1 Sclerurus mexicanus | reverse complement strand
AGTGGTCACAGCACCAAGTCTGGAATATAAAACAGTAGCAGAAATTTTCTATCTATGAATGGACGGTACTTACTTCTCCAGTCCTGTTCAGTACTCTTAGATCGGGTTTGGGCTTTTTATTTTGGGAAAATGACCTTTTCATGACAAATTGCAGAGCTTTGCAGTGTGGTACTATTTCTTGGAATCTTGGTGGAGGTTTTTCACTCCTTCTTTCCTATTTTTTGTTACACTACTTATAGTCTGAAATACATTTTTTTTTTTTTAATTCTATCAAGGTCATAAACAAGGAGCCAAGTACCAAATTTCTTAGTACAATAGATATCTTCAATCAAAGCAACACCATCAAAAGTTTTTTACCCCACTCTCTATTAAGCCTAAAAAGAAATTTCCATGAAAGGATCATAGTACAGTAAGGCCGTATCTTACCTTACTGTGAACAGCTGTTTAGGTAAAGCAATATTTACACTTTTCTTTCTTCAGGCTATATAATGTTTCCCTCTGTAATAAGGCACATATACAGTAACTGCAATGTACTCAGTACAGCTTTGCCACCATTAATTCTCCATAAAAACAGTTACACTGCCAGTATTTTCACAAGACAGCATTTAGCTATTCAGATTTTCACAGGATTTTATTTCCTTGGTATCAATCCCACTAAGCATGGAACTGCCCCATCACAGGAAGATTTTAGCTGTGTTGTTAATAACCAAGCAGTCACTTAGCAAAGCAATTGTGGTGAAGCAGATAATTTATAATACCAAATTCTATCCATAAAACCAAATTATTATGTTGTGTTAAGGGAGGTTAATTCACAGTTGTATGTTCTGTGTCCAGTTGCCTCTCTGCCTGTTGGAAAGTACAGAATGTATTAGATCTCTGCTTACACTCTGGCATATTTGTATGTTCTGGGTCCGAATAGGTTCTTTGCAGTGTTCTGAAACAACCTATTTTTGCTGCTATTATTTTTGCAACCTATTTTTCTGACGCCATCTCAGGCCTTATGCTAGTCAACATCTTCATAAACCATTTGGACGTGGGACTGGCAGGGTTACTGAGCAAGTTTGCAGATGACACAAAACTGGGAGGAGCAGCTGACTCCCTCAAAGGAGGAAGGCCCTGCAGAGAAGCTCAACAAATTAGAGGATGGGCAATCACCAACCATATGAAGTTCAACAAGAGGAAGTGCCAGATTCTGCACTTGGGATGAGGCAACCCCAGATGTATGGACAGACTGGGGAATGAGGTGATGGAAAGCAGTGCCATCGAAAGGGACCTGTGGGTCCTGGTCAATGGAAAGTTGAATCAGAGTCAGCAGTGCCCTGGCAGCCAGGAGGGCCAACCCTGTCCTGGGGGGCATCTGACACAGCATCACTAGCTGGTCGAGGGAGGGGATTGTCCCACTCTGCTCTGCACTAGCGTGGCCTCACCTTGGATATTGAGTGCAGTTCTGGGCACCACAATAAAAGAAAGACATTCAGCTATTAGAGAGTGTCCAGAGGAGGGCAACAAAGAGGGTGAAGGGTGTTGATATGAGGAGTGGCTGAGGTCACTTGGTCTGTTCAGGCTGGAGAAGAGGAGACTGAGGGGAGACCTCATTGCAGTTACAACTTCCTTGTGAGGGGAAGAGGAGGGGCAGGCACTGATCTCTTGTCTGTGGTGACCAGTGACAAGATCTGAGGGAATGGCCTGAAGTTGTGTCAGAGGAGGTTTAGGTTGGGTATTAGAAAAAAGTTCTTCCCCCAGAGGGTGGTTGGGCACTGGAACAGGTTCCCCAGGGAAGTGGTCACAACACCAAGCCTGACAGATTTCAAGAAGCACGTGAATGATACTTTCAGGCACATGGTGTGACTCTGGGGATGGTTCTGTGCAGAGCTAAGAGATGGATTTAATGATCCTTGTGGGTCTCTTCCAACTCAGCATATTGTGTGATTCTGTGAAATAATGAGCTGGGTTTATTATTGAGTCAGCAAAAACTTTGTTTGCACTTTCCAGCTGGATCAGCACCTGCCAGCAGGGTGAGGAATCTCAGGCAAACACCAGTAGATGTAAAAAGAAACACAGTTGTGATGGTGAAAAAAAAAACATGTATTTTGATTCACTGGTAGGCTTCTTACACAGAAAACTCCTCTTCTTGGTCATATCTGGAAGCTATTGTAATACTTGGATGCTCAGCTAAGAGGAACTGAAAAGGACAATAAATTGTATAAATATTCCCATGATTATTTTGTATCTTAGTGCCACTTTTGCTCAGCAAGTAGCTCCCTCAGACCCCTTGGGTGTAATATCTGAAATAAAGAATGAAGAGAGGACATAACCTTTGTAGACCAACCATAAATGATATTGGTCCTAAAACAGAGCTGCTTGGGTCAACCCCATTTCTCATTTCAGACAGCCTGTAGTCTCAGGCATGTTCTATTTTTCTTAAACTGTTTATGACCTCAAGCTTAATTTACAAACCAGAAGCATAAAATACACGGGCATTTTAAAACAAAATCTGAACACAGTATAAAACCTTTGTGCAGTGGAGGTAGGGCTTCATAAAATCAGGTGGGGTCAAAGTATATAGCAATCTTCTGAAGCAGAGGTGCCTGGAGATAAAGCAGCACAGGGGGACAAAATTCGTAAGTTGTGTGGATGATGAGTGGATTGGCTAAGCCTTGGTGCTTATACCCACTGGTCTAAGCCAATCAAAGTAGTGGCTGGTGAAGTGAGAATTTTAATTCAATTCTCCCTGGGGTTTCAAACACCTGAGGTTAGAATTTGTGAAATCAAAAAATGCAGCACTAACATGGCATTGTTTTGATGATTTGTACAGGGTTTCTTTGGCAGTACATGTTGTGCACTCACAGTGGATTAATATAGTTTATCATTTCAAATGGTGACTTGCAGACCATCACTGGTATCTTGAAATTACAGCAAGGAAAACTTCCTTTCCTGAGGCTGATGTAGACATTGTGGCAGACCCTGCCAAAAGGTGGCATGTAATAATATATGAGTCTTGTCTACCAGCACCTTGAGTAAAAGCCTCATGATTGCCACTTTAGTAACAAAAATCTTGTGTCTAAATCCGTCAAAGAGGGCTAGATGACAAGAAGAAATCTCCCAGCTGTCACAAGACTGAGAGATGGTGTGATAGGCTGGTATACGATAGACATAGGGATACTGAGAGCCTGTACACCTGCCCTTGCTTGCTCTCAATGAGTATTTGGAGGCATTCAGTGGAAAACAAATCAAAATCAAACCTCAGATTTCTAGGATAAGTAGTTATCTGAGCTCACGAACTCCTGGTTCTGGTTTTTTAGATAATTTTTAAGTAGATAGGATAATAAATCAGCTGAGCTGAATAGGCAGCTATGTGACACTGGACTCTGTTGAGCTTGCTCAGACAATAGGACTGGTGCTAAGTAGGTATTTGATGAATTCAGTTTCAAATTCAAGTGGAACAATTTCAGATGCATGTTGAGAAACTTAAAGTATCCTCAGGGATGATGCCAGTGTCCTGCTGCTGTGGTAAGCTTCTGCAGTCACCATGTCTCTAAGGCTTGGCTCAGGTGACCATATTGACTATTACCCTTTCTAGCCCCAGAACTTTATGCCTGTCAGATACTGATCTCATCTTAAAATCAAGTAGCGGGTTTTAGGTTGCAATAGTCAGAAGAACTCTGTGTTATTTAGCAGTGCTGGTGTTGAGACACCAGAACTCAGCAGGGGTGGGAAGCTATTCTGTGAGGCACTTGTGGGAAAGATCAGAAAAACCCCCAAACTGTAAACCTTATTGAGGTCCAGGGAAGCATATGGGTGAGTGTGTGTAGGAACTTAGTAAAGAGCTTATAAAAAGAAAGAAGTGAAACACATCAAGGATTTTCCAAAAGTCCTTCTTTCAGAAATTTTGTACTTATATAGTTGAAATACTACTCAGAAACTGTAAATTTTTGAAGATTCAGCTGTTTGGAAGCTGCTAAAAGTTTGTTTGGCCCTGTGTTTAAGACACCTTATGACATTTCTTCTGGAAAATAATGTAGGTGAAATAGATCTACTTCAATGGGATGGTTATGAGGAGCAGTATAAGATATATTGTGGGGAGTGGTTGAGGGCTTGTGTCAGTCATTTGAAGAATGAAAACAGCCAATGACAAAGCACTGGAAACAGTCATTTAAAGTGGAATCAGAATACAATATCGAAATAGATGAGTGAACTAGAAAAGAAAGAACGAGATATAATTGTGCAAATTGCAAAGTCATGTACTTGAGGTCTAATAACAAGAATCTCTGTTATAGGTTGACAATTCATAATTTTGAAGTGACAAGAGAGGGGAATACCTAGGATAATAGCAGCTGATAACAGCAAGCCTGCGAACTTCAGATTGATATGGTTGTGAAAAGTGCAAACCAAATCCCCAAATATGTCATGTGGGGTGTTTTCAGTACTAGTACTTCTCTATACTTGAGACGTCAGCTAAAAATTGCATACATTTTGATTCAGTTATGTTCAGCAAAGAAGAACACACTTGAATGTTTACAGGGACAGAAAACATACTTTTTACAGGACACCTGCAGTAGCTTAGCCTTACAAAGCAAAGGCTACTGGAAAATGTTTTTGTTTTATAAATAAAGCTCAGTATAAGTTTAAAAACAAAAAGGAAAAATGCTACTTAAGCAAAAAGAATGAGAACATTACATGCACAAGAAGAAAATTGCATAAGATGGTCATGAACGTGTTCTTAATAGGCTGCAAAATGAGAGGGTGGTTTCTAACAGGCAGGAGGAGACACAAGTGGAGGAAGACTCTTTGATGCTTATGATTCTCTAGGGTGGATGTATGCTCCTTATTCAAAGGTAGCATAAGTGCCTCTGTGCACACTGCAGTTTGTCATGAAGTCTATTATATACCTTGTAAATTAGAAGGGTCGTTTAAAAAAGACATAGTGAAACTGAAAGCACTTTTGGAAAAACATACACATTTAAGTTGAAAGAATGTCAAATGTTATGTCAATTTTCAAAACTGGTCTATGTTTTTCATAACAAATAGTTCAAACCTGTTCTTCAAGTGCTAAGTTAATGCTAGCTAGGTAGCAACAAACAGGTGTTGAGTTTCAATCAGTATCTTTAGAAGACAAAGAAAACACTTAAAATATATCACCAACATTTTAATCTAGTATGGAAACTTTTAATATTTTTTATCTCTGTGTGTAAACTGAAACTGGACAAAATGCATAGAAAATCTTAGGCAGACAAGTGCTTCCAGTGTACATTGAGATGCATATATGCTTTAATACTTATGAAAAAACTTGTGAAAAGAAAAAGATCTCCAGGTCTCCATACACCTGCATATTTAAAGTGTGAGTGCTTGACACAGGATATGGTGTTTCCTTTCAGCTATACCACATAAGCAAAACAATGAAGAATACTAATAATGAAATAAACAGCTGATACAGTATAAAGTAGATTTTTCTTTTTGGGACCCTCATTTATACTAGATAATTTGCAATTAATACTTTATGAAAATTGCCTGTTTTGTATGCATGAGCAGACAAAAAGCTTCCTAAGAGCATCATTGTTTCCTTAACGAAAGATACAATGCCAGTGACATTATCAGTATTATACACTTGAACCACAGTTGGTGGAGACGACATCTTCTATAGTGTGCTGTCATGCATTTAGGACTAAATCTTATTGCAGCAAGTGGATGTTTTGCCACTGAATTCAAAAGGATACAGATTTGGCCCTCATTACTTGCCTCCATTTCTCCACCTAATTAAAGCATTTGAATGCTGACAGGTCACTGGAATGAATGCCCAATTAATTACTGATTTGTTCATCATAGCCACAGCCTGAATGCTATGAGTTTATACTGTAGGCTTAAAATGATTCCTCCTCGGATTTGAGCTGTGCTCTAAATAATCAGACACTTTTGCATGGCACAAAGAAAAACACAAATATGTGAATTTTAAAAAGTATGCTAAATTTGAACATTAAAAATGTATTGGGGATATCAGAAGAGCTTTTCCTAGTACATATGCCACATACATATGAGTGTTAAATACAAGGTGCATATTGTACAGTAAGTTGACTTTTCTGTGAGATAAATTAACAAATATGCAAATTATAAAGAATGTCAGAGCACTAAAGAAACATCTGCTAACCAAAGAAAAAAGTAACGATAATGATGATAAATAAGGGAAGACAAAAGTAAGTATTGTTTGAGATGAATTTTCACCCAGCTGTGCATTATTATAAGGGAGTTACGAAAGAAGACTACCCTTTTAGCTGACTATCTCAAAGAGGTTCAGAAAGCAATTTTTAAGTGTTGAAAGTCATTCTTGTGACAATGTGTTTTCTTCATTTCTGTTATTTTGAAGTTCTTTGTGAACTCACCCTCTCAGGAAAGCAGGGTGCTGCAAGGAAAATTGATTTTGTGGAGTATTTCAGAGTTTTGAAATACGGCTTTGTTTGTATTAGGAGCAACTCACAGAACATAAACCAACAAAGACATTCTTTGCAAGGCAACTCTTACTTCAAGGCTTTTCTCCAAGAGGTCTCCCTAAAAACATGAACAGGAAAGCTCTGAAGTCCCTGAAGCAATCTGACTCCAATGCAATTCATAGTATACAGTACTCAGGTTAAGAGAAACAACACTTGAGCTGGCATCATGACAGGCACAACTTACAACCATTTAGGAGGTGGGGTTGCAAATATTTTTGTGTGGTGAATTGAAGTCAAGATGCCTTTAAATATTTTTATGTGTAGTGATTGTGTTATTTGTGTTGTACAATGTCAAGACCTTGACCATGAGCAGTAGGTGGGTGAATGCAACTGACTTTAGTGGTGAATGCAACTGACTTTAGTGCTTGTTCTACACATTGAAGGTCAGCAATCACCATTAGAAGCCAAAATCGGATAAACCCTGTCACTAAATGATTATAACATTCCACCTTTTACATTTTAGGATTAATTTTAACTTCAGTACCAATAGCAAAACATTCTTTGTGTATTGTTAGTTACTTTCACATCCAATAACAAGCTAACTGCCAATAATGTGTTGTGTATGGACGTGCGTATTATCACCTTCTCGTCTGCCCCCTCATGTCCTTACATTTCACAGAAGTTTAATTATCATTTAGCAAAGCCTTGCTCAGTAATAAAAACTGTCTAAACTTTCTCTCTGTCAGCCTGCAAGATCTTTCCCTGCATGTAAAAACATGGCAACCCTTCAGGTGTCATTCAAAAATACTATCCCTGTTCTTCCTCTCTCCATAATATACACCGTCTTATGCATGGTCTTTCTAATCAGATTCCCTGTAGTTCTATCATTTATGGTCAGTATGAAGACAATGCTATCTCAATTCCAGCAATCTCTGACAAATAAATCTTCTATTGTATGTGATGAATACCCTCATTTTTCTTCCTTATGTCCCAAGGAAGAGTACATAGTGCCTGAGATGCCACTTGCAGAAATGGCTTGGGGTAGTTTTCAGTCCTCCAGAAGATTCAAGAACAACATTTAAAACAGTACATCTCAAAATAAAATTCAAAATATTACCTTATCCATGCTCAAGAGGACAAATGAAATTAAGTGCACAATGTACACAGCAGTGAATTTCTTTCAGGCATATTAATTCATTGTCTAAATAGACTGTGAGAACCCAACTACATTACAGTTGTGACTAACAATTGAGTGATAAAAACATCCTGAGCTGCAGTGAAATGGAGGCAGATTGACCCTTAGTATCCTTGCAGCTTTAAAAGCATATATATACACTTTTCCCTCTTTTCCCACTACTTCTGAGGTAAGGAACAGAGCAAGCATCAAATTCCAAAACAGGTCAAAGATCCCAACCATTATGTAGGTACAGTTTTGTTATGCAAATTTGTGTAAATCAAGACTTCAGCACTTACATAGCTCATAGTTCCCTGCTATTTCTGAAATGGTTTAACCAGACAAAACATCAGGATGAACAAAGAGTGATTTCCCATGGTTCTATGAGTTGCTAATAGCTAACATGGGTAGGAGAAATGGTAAAGACCTTGTTATCGCTCCAATGTCCACAAAGTGCCTGTGCCCTTTATGAAAAAGTTTTTTCTTTACTCTCTAGGTACAAGAAATAAATTTTCTGCTAGATAGTCAAAAAGTTTCAGGTCAGACCTAAAAAACAAATGCAGATTTTGGAGTACTTTTCCTCGAACACAAAGTTTAGCAGTTTCTCTGTTCATGAACACTTCAGAAAGTCAGGATAGTAGTAGATTGACACTATAAGATTTCTTACACTTAGTAAATCAGCAGTTTTAGCTTAAGTCTTTATAAATAAAGACCTTTTTCAACTGTGAAAATTTGGATTGGATAGATGACATATACTCATCTTCTGTCTTTGACCAAAAGCCATAGTGAATGTAGAACATTTAAAGTTTCAATCAAGTCTGTGTAATATTAGCTAAAATCTTCCTTATTGCTTAACCCAATGTTGGCAGAGCAAGTATCTTAGTGCTATGTAGGACTCTTCAGACAGCACTGCAAAGGGAGTCTCACAAAAAAATTAGGTCCTGATTTTGCTTAATTTCCTAACCATTTTAACAGACTCAGTATACTAACTCAGGAAATTTGGGTATGTTTCAGCTACTCTTCCCAAATGTCAATGTCCTCAACCAAATTTTTTGTTTGCTCACATTACATGTGAAACAGACACTTCCTCCATCTCCATTTATAAATTTGTAATCCCTCTATGTTGTTTGTTAATATTGTAACCATTTCTTTGTTATACCTGAAGCAATTGAGCAGTCTAAGTAGTAGACTAAGTGCACGTAAGTATTACTATTACAGAAGTACAATTTAGGTCACTTAGCAAATTCAAAAAACATTTAGGGCTGTTTTGTACTCAAAGAACAGCAGTGGTGAAAACATTTTGGGATCTATAAGGAAAAGAAGTATAGTGGGACAATATGAGAGTGATCAGCCTAGAAAGGCCACCACGAGCTCTCCTATCACTCACGGAGGCAGTCTGTTCGGCCCCATAGACTCTATGAGTCGAGTTCCCTCAAGCTCCCTCACGTTTCCTGAGTCAACCTTCAGTGACAGCTTCTCCTCTACTCCTCCCTGAACCTTGCCTCCAACAGAGAAAGCTGGAAGGCCTAACTGGTAAAGACTAGAGCAAAGAAGGTACCAGTACCTCAGTTCTGCTTGTGTTTGCTTCTACTAGTTCACGCACAAACACCAACACCACCATCTCCCCTGCCCCCTCAGTTCTGCAACAGTTCCACTTACTTCTTTTATAGCCTTGGAATACTAATGTAGTGGCAAAAGTGGTCGAAGATTTTCTTGCTATCATAGGATCACAGAACGGTTGAAGCTGGAAACATCTGGGGGTCATCTCATCTAACCACTCCTGCTCAGTCAGGGTCTTCTGCTTGAGCAGAAGGAGGTGGAGACTTTCCAACATCTCTGGGCAGCCTGTTTCAGTCCTCTGTCATTCTCACAGTGAAAAAGTGTTTCTTGATGTTCAGACAGAGCCTGCGTTGTTTGTGCCCATTGTCTCTTGTCCTGTCACTGGGCACCACATAAAAAAGCCTGACTGCATCAGCCTTGCAGCCTCCCTTCAAGTATTCATATACCTGGATGAGATCCTGCCTGAGCCTTCTCTTCTCCAGGTCTCTTACCTTCTCCTTGTATAAAAAGTGCTCCACCTCAGACCTCTGTGAGGCCTCCCCACTGCTGGTCACCTCCCCTGAGGAGCTGTAACTATGTTACCCTGCACTTCGCGACCCTAGTAGGCATCTACTCCGAGTTTTGATTTTCCTAATTTCACCACTACACACTCAAAGTTTATAAATTCCTCTTTTGTGTCGCATCCTTGCTTCCACCTCCTATGCTCTCCTTTTTTTTTTTTCTTTTACACTGGAAATCAGTCACATGTTCCCTGTTTAGCCAGTCTAGTCTGCTGATATACTTGTTTTCCTGAGTAACACGTTGATTCATAATTGTGGTTGTGGGAGGTTGTATTCAAAGGCCTGTCAGCTTTCCAGAGGTTCTTCACCCTTCAGGGGTGCCTCCCATGTGATCCCATGTACTAGTTCCCTGAACAACGTGCATTCTGCTTTTTTGAAGTCCAGGATCTATATTCTGCTACTCTCCTTCCTTGCTTATCTTAGGATCTTGGACCCCAAAATTTCATCGTCACTACAGTCAAAACCACTGTTGATTGCTGTGTCTCCAGGTTCTTTCTTGGATGGGAGGAGTACCTTTAGCTGAGATTTAAAAGATTCAGTCATGACTTGTGACTGAAATTGCTTGTGACATTATATATTACAATCTTCTATGCATAACAACAAATTTGTATTCCCAGAATTCCTTAGACAGGCCCAGTCTTCTCACTAATGCTAGTATCACTGGAAATTCATCCCTGCCCTTTACTCTCCCCCTTATTAAAAATACACAGAAAAATTCCAAATGAAAGAATTAAATGGGAATTTACTTGATTCTTAAGATTATTTTGATTCTCATATTTTTTTTTACTTGCATATATAGACTTATGGAAAAAGTGTAGGAAACTTTAGGAAAATTTTTTTGCGTCGACTGACATTCTAGTTGAAGTTAGAGTAAATCAGTATTATTTTGTGACCATTTTTTTTCTGACTAATTTCCTCCCTTCTCAGCAGGTGAAATCTACTGCCGGTTAGAGACTTACAGTGTTCAGCATCCATTCTGATGCAAACCAAAAAAGGTAAGTCTCTTGCTGGCTGGGGACAATGAAGTCATTAATCAAAATCACTCTGCATCTCCACTGATGATGGGGAAAAAAAAGTCTGTCTACTATCAGCGTGCAAAACTAAACAAGAATCACTGGGCTATGACTTCAGGTAATATGGAACAAGTTCTAGGGAAAATGACAGGAGGGGAAGCACATCTTTAAGCCTTAGGATCCTGGGGCTGACCTTTGGATTTCATGGTAATTTAAAGTAGTTTCAAGGCTCCCTTGAGGTATTACTGATTCTTAAGTGCCACAACAAGTCCTTCTGATGATGGTAGGCAATACCTGGGGCAGAGAAACTTGCAGTAAGTTCCTCTCCAGTAGTCATACCATCTAAACATCTTTGAAGTAGAACTTGCAGTGAGGGAAAGGGAAAAAACCATTACTACAGGATTTCTGTACATCAGAGAAATCCTCAAAGAGATGCCTAAGCTGACTTTAAGGCTGCTTTGTGCTGCTACTATTGCACAGAACAGGATGAATTCCCCCATGAATCTGTCTTATAAATATTCTGAGGAGATAATCTTGAATTCTTCAAAGTGTTTTAATGCAGAAATATTTTAAAAGGCATGTGAAATTCTACACACATGTTTCTGGTCTGGTCCTATCAGTCTAGGATTGGTCAATGAGAACTTACAGCTGAATACCCATGAAAATGCCAGTGAGACTGATAGCTAGTAATCAATAGCAAGTAACTGAGACTATCCACGGCAGGAATCATCTGCACGCAAGTAGCGTTGGGAAGGAAATACACTAGCAAAGAGGTTTTGCTGCGTTACCACTTCCTCTCTTGCCACCTCTGACTTAAACCAATGTCCTTAATGGTTTTCATGTAAGTCAAAACACCAATTTGTCTAAGTGGGTTTTTTTTCTCATGTTTTCTCTCTGCTGGCCAGTTGTAAATAAGAGACATAGAGTAATATAAGGCTTACTGGAAGTCTCACCAACTTTTGCAGAACTTAACCTTTCTTTGATCAAACAAACAAGCAAACAAACAGCTGCTTTTTAATCTCCAGAAAGCAAAGCCTTAAAAAAAGCCCAGATTGGCAGACTGCTGAGAAGTTATTTCTCCACAGTGTTAGCCCTGAAGAATGATGACAGTTTTAAAGCCAAAGCTGTGAATTATTTCAGGGCTAGTTCCTTTAATGGGGTCTTGGGTAGGGGGTGAAATGACCAAAATACATGAACTCTTTTACAGTACTGCTGGAAGAAGGCCCTATCTATAATTTTCAGCCTATATTCTGATTCATGTATAAATGGTTAATTCATAAAGTGATATATGTCTTATCAAAAAAACAAAATAACATGCTCAGTATGACAAGGCCGAAGGAGAAAAAATGACAAATATGTACATGAAACCAGGAGTATTCTCCAAAAAGGCAGTAAATTCTCAGTGGATTACTCCATAGCAGAGCTATACCAAAACAAAAACAATGCATCAAATCCAGTCTTGGGGATAAGTCCTGAAATGCACTGATCTCACTGAAGCCACTGGGATATGTAAGGGCTCACCAAAATTCAACAGCCTTGAATTTCAAGTAAAATCTTTCATTTGACTTAGAAGTGCTAATGGCAAAAAACAAGCAAAAGGAAAATTATGTTTCAGTCCCTTAGGTTTTTCCTAAAGAGATTACCTCAGGCTTGACACTTTTATCCTTGGGGTAGGATACCAGTGTCTGTAAGAAAAGTTAAATCTGATTCAAAATACTCAATAAATTGAAAAGACAAATTATTAACTCAATAGCTGAAGGAATTATTAATGACACCACTGAAAATAGGCATGTGAAACAATCAATAATGTGGCTAAATGGTCATTTCTCCTTTATCCTTTAGGTCAGAACTTTAATCTATGCTTTAAGGATCACAGCAAAGGATTTAAGTAACTGAAAATGCATTTTGCTTTAAACTGCAACTCTCCTAATCTGCAGCTTATGATTTTTTGACTCATTGATGATTTCATAGAAACACAGAATAGTCTGGGTTGGAAGACACCTTAAAGATCATCTAGTTCCAACTTCATCCCCAGATGCCCAAACCTTGAAAGTGTTTCAGACCAGGCTGGATGGAACTCTGAGCAAACTGGTCTAATGAAAGGTGCCCCTGACCATGGCAGAGAGTTGGAACAAGATGATCTCTAAGTTCCTAGGCCATTCTATGATTCTATATTACTCTCATGTTTTCACATGATGTGAGAAACTGGTGAGAAATAGCATGGCTATTGATCTTGTATTATATACAAAGGCTTTCCCAATTTAATTAGGTTAGTAAAAATGTTCAACTGTGAAGAACTGCAGAAGGACAATACAAGACTGAGTGATAATATTCCAGATGAATTTCAGAGCAGAATAATTAGAAGTGATGCACTCAGGATTGACCAAACAGAACTTTACATATGCAGTGCCAGGTGCTGAACTGTCTATTATTATCCATCAGTGAGATCCTGGAATTATAATAGTGAAAATATCAGCTTAGTACCCAGTTGTGATCAAAAAAGGAAACTGAATGTTAAGAACTATGAGAAAAGTAATACAAAAGCAATACCATGAACATAATTTTGCACCTAGTCTGTTCTACCGTGCATTTGCATCTTGAATAGTGTGTGTATTTTTGGTCCCTCCACTTCTACAAAAATGTACCCAAGCTCTAAAATATTCAGAAAAAGATGGTAAGAATAACCAAAGTTATAGAATGGCTTCTATATGAGAAATTATTAATTAGGCTTGCATTCTTCAGCTGGGAAAAGAACTATATGGTCAGGGGATGCTACAGCAGTTGATAAAATAACGACTGATAGAGAGTAAGTAACTAAGGAATGTTATTCCTTTATTGTGTTTTAAAATACAACAACTAGGAGGCATTAAATGAAATAAGTAGATGGCAGGTTGACAATGCCAAAATGAGATGGTTCTTTAGGCTGTATACAGTTAAACTGTGAAACTCCTTGCAAGATTCCTGGATTCCAGAAGTTTTACATGGGTTTAGAATGCAACAGCAATATGCATAAAGGATGAATCCATAACCCATTATACAACAGAATGATCCCACCTTTGAGGTACCAACTAGTAGAAATTGCAAGGGTATTCTCAGGAAGTCTATGTGCTGTTCTAATATCTGTCCCTGAAGTTCATGAAAGTTACCAAGAGAATTTGGACAGATGACTTTTGACTGGACACAGTAGAGACATGATAATATTTTAAAGAATTGCTGCAGTGATGTGAATGCTAATAGAAATATATTCTGGCAGATTTTAGAGCTATGCTTTGAACATCAGTTGCCCTAAAACTTTTCGGTCATGCTGCTAATGATCCTTTGACAGCAAGGTTAAATGACCAATTTAGTCATACCTTTGCTTCTTTGCCATTTTTTGATCCACTGAAAGGCTTATCTGTCATTACCTGGTTTATTTAATACCTTTTCATAGAGTCACCTTTTCTCAAGGGTAAAGTGGCATGTCTGGGACTGGTGGCTAAACTGGTCATGCCTGAAGCGGCCTCCATGCTGGGATGCATTTGTACCTCACAACATTCACACCACTAAAATCCCACTTCTGTAACAACTGTAAACTGAATTTGCCTGTCTAAACCTCAGCCTCCCTAGCAGGTACATGCTTACTGGCACAAGACATTTAGCTCTGTTTTCTATATTCCCTTCTCCAGCCAGTTTTGGGTGTGTCCCTGTAACTGGGTAGGGAATAGGCAGTGAAGTGGATCAATACTTATCTCAAAGGAAGTGGAAAGGAGTGTGATAATTTCCTAGCACCCAATTGCCAAAATCAAGGGCACATTAACATGCCTAACTCATGAGCCTGTTGCAGATTTGCAAGTCGTTTAACTGCTCCATGGAGCAGATTTTATGAGCCCCATGTGCTCTCTCGACAGAAGAGAGCAAGGCAGCTCTAGCAGTTGGCAAAGCCCATAGGATGACAAACGACTTTCTCTCTACCTCCGTGTGGGTGTTTCTCACCTCTTGCTGTCCCTGGGAAAACGGCAGGAAAATGTATGTCCCAAAGCAGAACAATTCTAAAATAGCTCTGCATCCTATATCACTAAAGAGGAGGGAGTAACTCACAAGAGTTATGCTGTATAAACCAACCACCCCCATAACGTCTATCTTGAGGAAGGATAGTCTGTAGTGTGCATCAATACACAATGCTGAATCACAAGTGGTTGAGGAAGGATGATATTTTGGAGCCCAGAACAAGCTAGTGGGAAGCTGTTTATGCTAGTGGGAATCTTTTTGAGTACTTTAAAAGCAAACCTTCAACAAACCCCACTTCCACGGCTGGAAAAAAGCCAATAAGAACAAGAACTAAAAAGGAGATAAAACTGTTAAAATTGTGGTTGACTCATGAGCTCACTCTTTTTCCATCTTACCCCTGAACTTTGCAGGCAATTCCTATTGTGTTTGTCTTACTGGTTAAAAAAATATATTTAAGTATAAAATACATATACATAAGACAAATTACAATTAGTGAGATCTAGGAAGAGAATATAATCAATTGACAGTTTCTAGGGTTGGTGGGCAGACTCCTAATGTTAATTCTATGTGTTGATTTATGATGTTGGAATTTCATCTTATCATAATACAGGATTGCAGTCACTAGAGATGAAAAAAAAACTTATTCATTTTTTTCACTGACAAATAAATTTCAACAGCTAAGGACAACAGAAAATATATGCTAAAACATTTTTCAGACTTTTTGGCCTATACTCCCTTTTTTGCCTTACATCCTGTTGTATTTTTTGGTTTTATGTGTTTATTTCCTGTCAGTATTCTTTTTCGGTTATTTTGGTTAGTAAAATGGACATGAAAGAGAGAGTGAGAAATGGGAGATATTTCAGAACATAATTCTCATGATCTATGCATTAAAAAAAAAAGGATAATTCCATATAGTCTTTTTTGATAGACACAATTAGGGATGATAGGGATGATGAAGAAGAAAACTAACTGTCACGGGAGAGCAAAAGCATGAACACACACCTGAGATGCTTCAGGCTTTGCTTGACTACCTCACCAGTATCATTGACTGGACAGAAAATCCATTTTCACTGCTTTGTCTTTTGTCCAACTGTAGAGTTCCTCTAGAGGCAGAGCTGCTAGGTACCACTCCCTTACAGTCAGATATGATCACTGCTTTGTCCTTTAGTGGTTTCTTACACAGCAGAGGAACCGATGTGGCTGACATTGGTTAAATTTTATGTTCCTGATTTTCAGAGTTTTAATAGCAAGAGATGCCTTTTCTTTCCTTAGAAATGCATTTGATTTATTATGGTCTACAGATATTAATTTCAAAACAAAGAGAAAGGGTGGATTAGTTTATATAGCTTAATATAGTTAATAGAAGATACTATAATGACTAAGGACAAACAAGATTTTAGTCAGTGAACTGAAATGCATGAAAATTCTTGAAAAGACAAACTATTCAGGTCATTTATATCAAACTACTTTTAGAGTGTTTGCTTTGTTCAAATATGCAGAATGCTGAGCTAGCAAGTAATTTATACTGGCTATGAGAAAAATACAAAATTTCTGCAAAAAGAAAAAAAAGTCAGCATTTCATTACCTCCCCTTCCTGAAATTGTGATTAAAATTATATTTTTTAAATGACAGGGAAAAGAAGTATTGAAAAATTTATTTGGAAATTGTCAATTATTTCATTCACAGGAATACAAATGTAACTATAATTTAGTGGGCCAAAACTTCATTTAATCAAGAGCCACTTTTCTTAAAGTGATCTAACAAATATTACTGGAGAAAACAATGAAAAAAGTACAGATTTAGCAGAGTCTAAAACACTGATGGATTTATCATCCATTAATTTCTCTAGCATAATTTTAAATACTTTTTTTTTTGGCCTGTCATCATCAGTGAATTCCACTATTGCATTCAGTGAGAAAAAAAGAGTGCTTTTGTCATCTCTTTTATACCTGGCATTCAGTATTTTCAGTGGGTGACCACTTGTTTTCCAGTTATAAAAAAACAATGTTCCTATTCACTTTTCCACATGGACTTCTAGATGTTGGTTATATCCGCCCACTGCTAAGGAGTTTCAGGCTATACAGACCTTCCCTGGACAGAAAGTACCGCATCCTACTCATTCTTCTTAATTTGCTGCTAGCTTCCACTTTTCTTTCTAAATTTCCTATAATCCTGTAGTAACCTAAAACTGATGTAATATTAAGGATCAGATTTGCTTGTCTTTCTGTCTGCTGCTTAGCATTGAACTAATGTTTGCTGAGAGCTACCCTCAATTCCAACATCTCTTTTCTGAATGGTAGCAGTTAGCTTGTTGCATATCACATGTACACTACTATGCGGCCATTTACTGAATTTCATTTACCATTCACATGTGAAGATTTTCTGAAATCCTCTATCATTAGTATCAGTTCTGAGTGTCTCAAATTATTCTCTCTCACTTGAGCACTTTGTCACCTGACTATTTGCTCTCTGTTTGAGGTCATTTATTAACACACTGGACAACACTTATGCCAAGGGCCTGGAGAACCCTGCTATTAATAGGTTTTCATTGTGAAAACCGACTCTTTGTTCCTGCCCAATTTTTCTTCTCTTTCAACCAATTATTAATCCATGAGAGGGCCTTCCCTCTTACCCATGACAGCTTAATTTCTTTAGAAATCTCTTCTAAGGGACTTTGTTGAATGCTTTTTCAAAATGTAAGTCGTTGGGTCACCATTGTCCATAACCTTTATGACTCCTCAAAGAACTTTCATTGATCTGTGAAAGTGGACTTCCTTTCACAGAAGCCCAGTTGGCCCTTCCCTGGAATACATCATATTTATCTAGATATCCGTTATTTCTCTCCTTTGTTATATTTTCTTTTATTTACCCGATATGGAAGTCAGACTCACTGTAGTTCCCTGAATCATTTGTGAAGCCTCTTTCAAAGACTGGGAACTCATTAACTGCCTTCTACTTCCCTGGCACTGATACTCATAAAGCAGTGCCTCACATACACCTCAGTTAATAGTTCATTGGTTTAATGTCTGTGTTACTTTAGGACTCTTTGGAGAACATTGTCAAAGACTTCAGCCTTCCTACCAAGTTTATAACAGTAACCCACTCCTGAGATCAAAATGTTTGATAATTTGAAGTGACTCAAAATGAAGCAGCCTGAGTGCAGCAAGCCCTGAACTTTTGATATACTAAATGGTAGCCCATACAATATGATGTGTGATGGAGTCTAATTTTCACTTTTTAGTCTAAAAGCATGTCTTTTGAAAAAAACCAAAACAACTCCCACCTCACAGAGAGCAGTAGTTGTCATTTTTACCTAACTAGTAAGCAAGATTTCTTTTGATATTGCTGCGATCCTATATCACACAAATGTATCTGTAGGCATTTAGTTAGTATTTCTTTTTCTGTTATTGGTGAGAAAGTAATAAAAGACTGGTACAGTAACATCCCCTATATTTTCCTAAGTATCAGTGTTGTACCAGTAATGTTGTTTTTCAAGAGCATGGCTTTTTCAGGTTCTGCTAAACTCCTGTTGCTTTACTGATTTTCCCAAATCAAAGACTGCAAGTCTTTATGCCAGACTTTGAGGATACTGGAAGCAGACATGGAACGCATGGAAAATGTGCAGTTTCAGAATTTTGTATCTACCTTAACAGTCTGCTTCAGAAGACAGAAAATAAAACCATTACAGAAGTCACTGCAGAAGCATAGAAGGGAAAGGGGATGGTTGAGGAAATTCAGAGGGCAAGAGAAAGAAGTGACCAGCAATATCACAGGAAGCAAAATGAAAGATGAAAGGTTTTCAGCTAACAATGACTTTAATATATATTTGTTTACTGTTGAAAACCAGCTACATGTATATTTGCAGGGAACAATGCATTACAATATGAAAAATTAATATAAAACTACATTTAAATAACTAATGCGTTGGCACCAGAACTGATGCGGACCCAGGAGGAATGTGGTTCCCTTGTTAAAGCACGTTCATTAGCATAAGAAGCACAAATATGAAGGGCAGGAAGGGAGGAGGGTTCCCATGTTAATAAATATTTACTTCATGATTCCTGAATGACAGAAACTAACAAAAGCTAGGAATGAGAAAGTTCCAGCAAAGATTCCAACCTTAACTAGAAAATTATATGAGAAGCTTAAACCTAAATTTTGTGTTCCTTGTTTTTTCTTAACATGAGTCACAAAATATAAATTCCCCCTGGTTTTCTCTGCAAAGTTTTATTATGCGAGTAAATAAAAATGGCTCCAAGTATCCAATCCTACTTTGTCTATATTGAGGTCAGAAATTCTAGTTGTTTCTTGTGTAATTTTTTTCTCACCAAAAAAAAAAAAAGAGTGGAAAAAATTTTTCAGTAATACTACTTTATATTTTTATAGCACTTTTTATTCTAAAAGATCCCAGATGTTTTCTATGAGAAGATGAACTATTTTGTCTGCTCCTGAAATATAGATAGCTGTCAAATGCCTTTAACACTACACAACTCTGGGTAATGACAAACAATATTTTAAATCAAATAGGTGAAAGACAGGTACCAAAAGTGTGAGAGCTGGAAAAAGAATAAACTCTTTTTCTTTTCAGTGACTATTTGCAAGTGGCTAAAGGCTTGATTTAAGGTCCCCACTATTGGCATGCTGTCACAAATACTAATTAAAAGGAAATAAAGAGAAATAAGGCCCAGCTATGAAAGAAACAAACCAGAAATATCAGCTCTAATGTTGGAATGATTCTCCATAGGATTGATCCAGCTATCTCCTTCTTCACTTAGGAGCTCTAAAGATAATGGTCAAAGGTAGCTGGATATTGCTTGTGAAGAGGGGACATATCATTAGTTACATTTCTTAAAATTCTAGTCCTGCAAATGAATATGCATTGATGGGACTTGTTAAACTACATATTATACTATGAAAATGGCAGTGATTTGGTTCGTGTTGTGTAACTTGGTATGGGGCACACAGCTCACATCATGCTCCCATGCCAGCTCTGTTGGGTTGAGGGGTGAAATCTCTTTCCAGATGAGGTCAGGTTGTGGCTCACACTAAATGGAGGTCCTCCCCATTCCGTCAGCAGCCCCCAAGCCATTTGTTTGACAACTGCTGTCTTATGCAGGGAAACATCCTACAGCCACCAGAGCAATCGGATGGATATATGTGTCCCTGTGGCCTTGCACCATTTCAAACAGAGTCTCTCTGAGCACAGCCATGGCTGGTTTGTGCAGGCAGGCTGGACAGAATGAACCAAACTCATGCTTTAGGCACTTGCCAGCATTTGTATAAACTTTCATGCTGTACATTAGAAGATGTCTTTTAGCCTTTGAGCTAGCTGCTGTGAGAGAATTTAATAAAGTAACTTTAACAGGAAGTAGTAAAACACATTTTTGAGCTGAAAAGTGGGGAAATAGAAACATGGAAACATATGCAATCTGATTAGTCTAGGCTCTGTGAACTTCCACATGCGTATTCAATAGGGAAATAGAAATTGGGTCTGCTTTAAAATAAACATAAAACCCCTTCAAAAGACCGCTCTAAGAAAATTTTTCTCTTTTAATGCCTTTTTCTTCATAACTCCAGTGAAGACCAGCATCTGCTGTCTGTTTTTGCAAACTACACTGACATAGTAATATCTAAGACCAGTTTTTGCTATCCAAAACTCCCTACCATCTGGAAGGCAGTCACCTTTTGAGAGAGCAATAGTGTCTATCTTTTGAAGTACTGCTGCTACGGCTGGCATTCATAACCCCTTTGATGAAGGTGGTCCTCAAGGTGTGCTGGTAAAGGTACCTCATGCACCTACACATATAGGGAGGGAAGTCTGGTTTGTATTCTCCTAAGTAGAGTTGGCACTGGAAAAATAAAGCTCAGGATATACACATGTAGAGATTTTCAGATCCACTACTTGCAGTTGCAACCCATGTTAAAACAATTAGAACAAGAGTGGGCTCCACCCATATGCCCATTTTCTGAAATTAGAGGCTCTGGTTGCCACCACCATGAGAAATACACGCTGCCCTGGAGAGGTGGGTACCCAACCACACAAACCTTGCCACAGACATGCAATTTGTCAACAATGAAAAGCAAAACGAAAGCAGATTTGCAGATTAACCCTAACAAAGGAAAAAGGCTATTACATACATCAAGGGCATGTTCTACTCAGGAATCTAGCTACACTCTTAGAGAAAAAAGTACCGCATCTTTAAATAACTGTGCAACATTGATAAAGAGTTGGAGCTGCGCCAAGGTAAAAGTTGTAAAACTGGATTGATTTTTGCTACAGCTTGCTAAGGGCTCCCTAGAGCAAGGATGTAATGTTCAAATATAATAATTGATAGCCTGAAAAAATTATTTCTGATAAGTGTGCAAATGTAACACAGAGCCCTGTCTGAGATGAAGCAAGCTTTTGTGTCCCAGCTAACCTGAATATTGGGGTGACCCAGATTGCTGTTGCCTTGCCTGATTGCAGTCGCATCCTTCAGCAGGAAATAAAATGAGCCTGGGCTTTGAACAGGGCATTTTGTTAAATGCTGTCGTGGAAAAGTAATTACCCAAAAGCCAGACCAATGCATATGTGGGGGGAGGGCTCTGGTGGAGGAGGGAATTCACATTCATTAATAGCACCCCAGCAATCCCAAAGGGAAGAAGAGTTAGTGCTAATCTTACCTCTTTTCAGTTTTCACCCTAGTATGGTGACCACCTCAAGCTCTGTGTGTGTATAAATTGCTTAAGATTCAATTGAACACATTAAGTTTTAAAAAGGATTTAAGTGAAAATTTTCAATAGCTTCTGAAAAGGGATAATTTATTAGCTCAGAGTAAATTAAAATCTCAAGCAGGGGTAAAGACTTTAGAGATTACTTTAATACATTTTATATGCTTTCAACAGAAATGTTCCTTTAAATGGTCCAAAAATCAGCTAATTTTGTCCTATTTAGTAAATTACCTCCTAAGGCTGCAATGTTACAGATTACAATTGCTAAAAAAAGTTATGCCTTATCAAAGAGGAATAAACTGCATTTTTATAGGTTTAAATATAGCATTTTTTTTTGTTTTCATAATTCATGCTAGTAAAATGCTGGGTTAAAATAATGCCAAGAATGAATTCTATCTTTTACATTCTTGTTAGGTCAGATAATAATGCAACAAATGTCATGGCTACATCTCCTATATACCATACTAGCAATTTTGTCTATTTTGTCTTTGAGATCAGACATATGATCAAATTACGCTGGTTGACTGTTACCATGCACCAGTCGAGACTCAATAAATGCCTGTGCAAATGCTCTTAGCTCATGGCATATTCAGAGTAATTTGGCTTGGGTTAGCGCCTTTTCACTGCTGACTAACGTATGTCACATTATCTTGTATTTGTAGTGGACAGTTACTGCAGTCTCGCTGATGTGCAGAAACCTGCCGTGCTGAGGCTATTGGATTATGACTGAGTCTTGAATTTGTCTATGAAAACACTGGTTTCCAGGTTTAAGGTCTCTTTGGGGAGGATGGCAGGAAAAACATTGGCTCTGCACAAGAGTCATGCACATCCATCCTTTGCATGGTCAACAGGCTGCCTTTCAAGTAGTTTCCTTTATGGCAAGCAACCATACTGCCTGCTCAGCAGAGAATCTGGCCTGGCTTTAGGCAGCTTTATAGCTATCACCAGCTGGGAAGCCAATGACTACATTGCAAAACTAGAAATCAGTTTAAATAGGGAAAAGGTTTAGAATTCTGGTTCTTACAAACCACAGAAGTAAGATGCTACGTACTTCACTGCTCTGAAGTTTCTGCTGCCAGTGAAAATGTCTGTGGTAGTAAATTTAACAGTGATAGAAATGGGACTGGAATGCAACTGTCCATTTTGCAGAGATTGAGTTGTCTCTGAAAGGATTTTGTCCTGGGCCACCTGGTAGTTTTCAAACTATTCCTGGGAAGGGTTTGGAGAGTACCAGAGAGTTGGCTGGTGTTGGAATTGGCCAGTCTACCTCGAAAGACAAGAGTGTCATTCTGTGCCAGTTTGTTTCAGTGTAGAAAATGGCCCAAACCCCATTTATTTTATTAGTATTGATACAGCCTAACTTACAAACAGGAGTCAAAAAGTTAGTAAGATGGTAAGTAGCTGGTGAGGAGAAAATTATTTTAAAGACTGGTGCAATGAGAAGAGAGAAGGGAGGCTGAATGGATAGATTATAAGGACACAATCAGGCTGCAAAAGAAGCCTGCAGCATCAATACGGAAAACACGTATTACTGCATCGGGGACTGAAAGGGGAGACATTAAGAGCCTGAGCTACAAAATAAATTACTAGTGATTATAGAAGAACAAGAAAAGTAAAATAAAATTGGAATGAGAAATTTGTGTCCCGGAATTTTTTAATTACAAAAAGAAAGCCAAGGCATTCAATGGTCTTTGGGTAGATATCCAGATCTGCATGGATATGTGTGTGCAGTAGCATTTAAGACTAAGTTACCTAAAGCTTGTGACTTTTGGGGCTCAGATCAATTAGGATCTTCAAGAATTTAAAGGAAAATGAGTTTTTTTTCATGACAGGACTATGGAGAAGGCAGGAACAGATGTAGCCTGTCAACTGTCTTATGCTGCTCAGGAAAGGGGTTGTTAAACTTTTATTTGTGGTTTTAAGTGTCTGTATCACTTGTCCACACATGCAATACAGTGTTTGCTATTTGTGTTCAGAGAGGCTACATAGTTTTAATTGTTCATTGTTCAGGATCAAATTTGTCCATCACCCCAGTAAGCCCAGCATCCAGGACAGTCCTGAACAAAAAGTAAGCATTCAGCATTTCCTATAAAACACCTAAAGAGCTCATGCAGACCAAATGCAGTTTCATTTGTCCTTGTGCCTGATTATTTAGTCCTATAAGACGGGTGAGATGATTTTTGAAGCATTTTCCTTGAGCACTAGAACTAATGAAGTCTCATTTTCTGTGAATCTGCTTCCTGACTGTTGTATTGTGGTGAATAAAAGGTCCCAGATCTGTCAGAAGCTTTCTACAGGTTTAGTCATTTACGAACTCACTCTCCACTGTAGGTTTTACCATCTGAGAAGGTGCAAATCTCCTTTCCTGAGAGAATTTAGGGGGCTCCTTCTTTTGTGCCTGGATTCCTATCAAGCTTTGAGTACTGGGATATCTCTTAGATCTCAGCACTCTGTCAAATATTGTGAAGCCAGTGAGGTCAGAACATAGATAGGGGATGCAGATAGGGATAGGAATTACATTCCAGCCAAAACAATAACTTTTTAATTGTCATGACAGTTCTTTGGACATAAAAATTCCTATGCTGGACTAGTTCAGTGCTGAGCCTACCCTCTTGCCTCTGCTTATCCATACTTTTTACTAGTACTTCATCACCTACTTGGTCTGAGAGTAAAGTCTTGTCAATGGGAAAATAACATGCAAAATCACTAGTCATATTTCATTGAAAGGGTTCTTTTTTATCTCATTGTCTAATATCTATCATGATTTTCACAAACATTTTTGAATTCTCTCTTTTTTTTTCTGTGCCTTTTTTTTCTGTGCCTTTTTTCTCTTTTTAAACAGAGAATTCCTCTTGAATAAAAAGATGGTTCCCCCAAAGATGCTGTTCCACTGCCATATAATGACATTATTAGACTTTTCATATTATTGTTTTCGTTTGCTCTTTGATACCTTCTGGAATGCTAAACCTCTTTCAGCAAATAACTGCACCACAGCAGCAACCACTACTTCTCCCTTCCAGAAAGTGCTTTCATTAACTTATACTCACTGTTTTCTAAACTCAGAGATCTCAGTAGTTCAAATGATTCCTCCTTCAAGATACCTGCATTCATTGAATTTCCCCTGCTATGAAGCTGTCCTTTCACCTCACTTCCTTCAACCTCTCTGGAACTCTCAGTAAATTTCTTTAGTGTTCATCAGCCTTTGTGATACACCTGAGCATGGTCAACTCAGTCCTCACAAAGATTTTGTCACTGACTTACAAAACATTATAAAGGGCAACACACCTCTTTGGATTATCCCAGTATTAATTACTTCTAACTTTTACCACTGACAAATGGAGCACTTTCTGCTTTGTGATGCTCTGGCTTTAACCCAGTGTACTCTCACATGGTGCTACTTTTTGGACAGCTTCCTACGAGGAACATGCAAAACCACTTTCCGTAAAAAATACACTAGTATTTTTAACATTAAAATACATTAAATATATTAGTACAAATACATTAGATCAACCCCATTTTTTTAATCTCAGATTTTGCTGATGCACTTGAGGAATGCTTGAAGATATAGTGATAGATTATCTGTTACCAAATCATGCTGCTCTATCCCAATCATATCATATCTAAGTGTTTTACACATTAGCATTGCAATCAGTGAAGGTCTTTGGGAGATTACTTCAAGATATGACTAAATTTAAACACAGAACTTATGCCCTTGAAACCAGTGTCCTATTTACATACTTTAAGTTCAGCACTGTGTTGAGGTCTGGACCACCAGGTTTGCAGTCTTTAGGCAGTGAGCCTGTTCTCTTTAATATACAGTTTTTTAATGAGAGATTGAGCCTTTTTGCTAGCAGCTGTCCTAGATCCTTCTTACGTCTTCTGGAAATTTTGTAATGACAGATACTTCTGACAACCAGAGACACCAGGGTTATTCAGGATTGGAGCTGGAATTTTGCCTTACTGAGAGATGCTTCAGTGCACGATGGAGAAAGAAAGGGAGTTGCACATCCCTAGGCTTGTGGCTGCAGGGTGGTCCCTAATGCTGCATCCTCCTGCAGAGAGGAGCAACCAGCAAGCTGTCCCTTCTGAAGCACTGGCACAGACCAGGGAGCCAGTAATGCCATCTTGCAGCCCAAATAGTCTACTTTACTAGTGTACTGCCCATAGATGCTTATGCCTTAAGCCAGCCAGGCTCTCAACTCTTCAGTAAAAATATTAGAAGTCTCTAAACTTCGCAACACTTGGATAAATCCCTTTTAATGCCTTGTTAATTTTCACTTTCTCTGTGTCCAAACCTCTCATTTTCTTTTAACATTTTTTACTGCCTTCAACTGCTATGACCTAATCTGTTTTTATCAGTGTCATTAGTGCTGTATACCCTCACCCAGCTAGATCCCAGCATATCTCACAGAGTCTTTCTAGCCATCTCAGTCCTTCAATTCTTTCTTCCCTTCTTTTCCTCTCTCCCCTTCCTAAATCTTTTCCATCACTATATTTTGTGGTGGTTTTTTGTTCTCTGGCATCCTGCCTATTGCTTTTGGGCAAAGGGTAGTCACTGTCTTCAGTTCTCACATGTTGGGCTCTCAAGGGTCAGATAAATCCTGGAATGTATTGTGGACTTTTAGTCCCATAAAATCAAGAGATTTAAAGAAAGTAGTGGCCACATTAAAATCACCAAATATAAAGAGGTACTAGAACATACTTGAAGATATATTATAGAAGGCAGGAACATTTAAGGCCCAACACCCCAATACTGGACACTTAGAGACAGTCTAGAGAATGCTGATCAGATCCTTTAATTAATTTTTTTGCTGAATTTATTCTCCAATTCTGACTAGGCTTTAACTGCAGTAATACAAATTTAATACTGACCCTTTAAAATTATTCACCAACCATTTTTCACACTTGTTTTATGAAACAGTCAAAACATTTTTCACTCCTGCTCTTAAATTTTTTTTTTTTATCTTTAAATAGCAACATTTATTTTTATCTTCTATCAACCATTAGAAGCCTTCAAGCTGGGACACATATTGTGCACTGACTACAAGAAATACTGAAGCACAGAAATGTCAAATAAACTTACTATTTCAAGAGACAGAGCCTACCATTTATATGTCCTTGTGCAAGAATCTTTCTCATGGTCATGGTCACTAAGAACATGTCTGAATAGCAAAGAGAAAGAGTGGAATCTCATTAATTTCAGTGGGGTCAAGGTTTCAACTAATTTGTTTCTTACTACAAATGCAGCCTTACCAGGACTTTTAATGTGTTGCTTTAGACACATTCAAAACTGATGCTACTTTTTCTTCCAGTATTTTTTTTTTCATATGTTTGTGTATCTAACAATATCTCTAAAAAGGTGCTATGTTAGTAACTCCAACAGTTTTGATTTTTTGAAAGTAGAATCTAATTTTAGAAAACCATTAGATAACTTCAAGTGAAAGATTCACCAAGTAAATGGTACTTTATAAATCTTCCTGTCTATGTGGGTGATTTAAATACAAGTTTCTGGTTTTATTTTTACTTTCCTAAGGGTTGAGACTACCATGAAAACCAAATGGATATTTTTAAGACCATTGAGATAAATCCCACCTAATGGCTATATTTTGATTTTTTTTTCCTGTAAGAAGATGTAAAATACTGTTTATTTATGTAGTGCTGCTTACTGAAAGTACATAGGATGTGAGCAAATACTGTAGCTTTTATCTAGATGACCTGATTCTCAAATTCCAACCACTGAGGACTGGAAAGCAAGGCAAGAACTAAAGATAATTTTTTTTTAATCTGCATTTATTTGAGCTATGGTTGAATAAAATATAGGACACATAAAAGTGACACTACCTTCTAGGTTAGTAGATTGCACAATCTGGACTTTCACAGCTACAATATTTTCTCATGCATGTGCTACACTAAGAATACTATAAATACCTGGATTTAAAAGGTGGATCTGACAGAACATCTAAGTAACGATTAAATACTCAGATACACATGAATTACATCTTCTAAAGAAATGTCTTGAAACTAAGTGAAAAGGCCTTCATTCTCTACACATATTGATGTAAATCAGAGCAATTTTTTTGGGGGGTGAATGCTTATCTATATAGATGTCCACAATACAGTTGAAGGTGGCAAGCTTGATTTGACAGAGCCTTTAAACTCCTGGGTACAGTCATAAACTTATGTCTATGCACTTTTTCATTTGAGAAACTATTAATAAAGGCTGAAGAGGTCTCTTGAATTCCTTCCCTTTTGACATCTTATCTAGTAGAGGCTGCGAAGACAAGAGGTAATATTTGTGATCCTTCATTAAAACAGCCAAAGCCATGTCCAGATAAAGTCAATTGGAGCGCACCTCCACTGCTATATTAGGAATGGAACGGAACCAGTTGAGACACAGGTATTTTGATCCTCTGTGGCTTGATTTTCCCATTATTCTTTGTTTTCAGACATATTTTCAGCAGACTTTGCACCTCCAGACAACCCTATCATACCAAACCCTACAGTGTGCCATGTGTGTGGTCACGTCCATGGTATAACACCCACCAGTCTCGTTGGCTCCAGCACGACCCTCTCTGATGTTGGGTTCTTTGAACTGAAATAAAGAGAAGCTTTAGGGTCATGAAGACATTGTATGGAGCCTAGATGAGAGTCAGGGTCAAGAGTTATTACTTCACAGGCTCCACCTGCTCTAGACAGGATTAGTCTGAAGCTACGCAAAAGCCACCCAATTGGTGCCACAGACTATCACTTACAGTTTCTAGGGGAAGATAACTTTCTACCTGTTTTCAGATTCCGAACTAAAATGAGGAATATTTTCTTGGGCTGGAAAGTTAATTCAAACCATGAGAGAAGATTCTCTTAGTTTTATTGTAATACAGTTCTACTTCCTGTAAAATACAAGTTGACTAACTTGCCGTGATGTTAGGATCTCAACTAGAACAAAAGCAATTGGCACTTAGATGGTAAAAAAGATGACCAGGGTTGTCATTTCTCTAAGACAGTTGTAAAACAGTTAGCACTGAGAGAAAAAGGATCATTCAGAAGCTGGTTAGGTTCCCAACAGAGTGTGACATTTGGAACCATATCCCTTACTTAACTTGCCCTTCCTGCTTTTTATGGAGGTTTTGACACCATGACATATCAGTGTAGTTATATGCATAGTGAACTCACGCTAGCTAATAAGCATGATGTAATTTGTGCTTTTTTAATGCAGAATGCTTCCAATAACTATCACTAATGACATCCACTTTAGTATAGGAAAGTGAAGCTCCTCCTGTGTTACTTATGCCTAGGATAAGATTTCATCTCTGTCTCCTTAGCTGTCAGGTTTAAGCCACTCACCACAGACTTCCTTTGTAGTCACTAGAGAGAGAGACACATCTCCAAAGGGTGATTCCTTCTATCTCTCTTCAATACCTGTCTATGGATGGGATGAACAACCCTCTGGAGGTGCCTATCTCTCTTCATTGTCTAGAGATGGAGTCAAGCTGACTTTAACTTATAGACATCTAACAGAGACTTCTAACTTATAGATAGCGAAAGTGAAATAAATCCCACCCTCAGTATACTGTACTTTAAGTAGTTCTCTGCTTGGTGTAAAGAGGATTGAAGGAAGATTTCTCTAAGTGCAAGCATGATTTCATTGCTGCTGGTAGGAATGCTTTGCTTTCTTCTCTTGCCTCCCTGAGATGCTGACAGCTGTGATGTTAATAATGGAGCACCAGTCGGGCTTCTGCGATTTGCAGAAAAAAGTCAAGTTATGTAATTTTTTTGAGGTAATAGCTGCAGTCTGGGAAGAATTGGCCTGAAACTGTCTGAAGCTGAGAGAATCTTCCATGTTAAAAAGTTTAATTTCAGGATAATATATCTATGACTTGAATAAAAAAAAAATCTAACCTATTTAATTTTCCTTAAGTATCTGCATTTTTTTCCTAATATTCTTAATTATGTCAATTTGAAAATTTCAGAACATCATTTCAAGTGTGAATTTAGGGAGAAAGTTTTGCAATCTATTACATTCATAGTTCAGTTTTAAAAAGTGCCCCACATATCCTTGTGAGGTGGTAAAATAACATTTCATGAATCAAAGAATGTTTGATGTTGACAAATAGAATGGCTTCATGATCTATCACCTGATGCTTTCCCAGCCCTTATCCATGGCCTGGGTTCATCCTTGCCTTTCTTACCAAACAGCACAAGACTGTGTACACATTAAAAACAAACAAACAAACAATCCCCAAAACAAAACAAAAAAAAAAGACAACAAAAAGGCAGTTTTATTTGAGAAATTACTTCAGATATATGAAAACTGGTCTTGAAAGGAAAGACACTTCATGATGTTGCCCAGACTTGTAATTTAATCATGCATTTTGCAACAATCAGTATTTTTAGTGTCTTAGCTTGAAAAATCCTGTTATTACCTGATAATCCTGTTTTTATTAAGGGGAAAAAAAAGACATTCCTAGTGTTGTGGACTGCAGAGGAAAGTTCAAAAATATGAGCTGTAAATGCTTAAATTGAAAAGGTGGCAAGTGAAAAGGAGCAATTAATGTAACACTTTATAATTTTTGGAGCCTCAACTTGATTTCTTTTTCCCCTCAGCTGAAGTACAGATTTTCCATAGGATTTTCTTTTCAGGATCACAGTTGTTGATGAGGTTGAAGTGAAACACAGGACTGTGATCAAATTCATGCCTGCCAAATGTGTCAAACTAAACACTGTGCATCTCTCTAGGTCTAGGTATTTTCCAAAGCTGAATGGATAAGCCTGAAAGTGTCCCTGCCCATGGCAGGAGTGATGAAACTAGATGATCTTTAAGGTCCCTTCCAGATCTATGATACTATGATTTATATGGGGTTGGCTTCATTTTGGAACAAGATCTTTGAATCAGAGTTTGAAGAGAACTAAGAGTGTAATCTGTCCTAAACTGGTGTGCCACAGAGAAGTGAATTTCATCCTAAAAGAAGACAAACAAGTTAAAAATCTTCCTGAAAGAAAGAAAATTATAAGCCACAGTGCCTAAATTTAGATACTTAATTTAAGTACCTGAGGTAGGAGGTTAGTTTTAAAAGGCTCCCTGTCTAAACAATAGAAAGGGCAAGACAGTCCTGTAAAGCACTTTAGTGAAGTTTCTGCTTTGAATTGGATACTTAGAGAGCCTGCTCTCCTGCAGGCATCTCTTAGTGTAAACCAGGTCCTGCTTTCTCAAGGGTAATGCAGACCTGATGTTGAGTCCTGTTCTTGGTTACATTCATTTTGTGTGTGTTAGTAATGTGGGACTTGTGGTGGCAAAGGAGCAGGAAAATGGACAATGTTTCAAGACCTGTGTGGATATGGCTATGCTCTGCAATAAGACTTCTTTTTGCTCCAGAAGTATGGGCTCCAGGGTATGGGCTTGCTTTAGGCAAGTATTTGGAATAGAGGAATGTTAGAGGAAAGAAAAAATTTGGAAAGCACCACTGTTCTCACTTCATACTTTACAGAGCATATATAGAGGAAAAGAGTAGTGCTTAGACTAACTTAATAACTGGCTGGTACCTTCATCTAGGGTTTTTGGGTAGCTGACCTGGGCTATGCTAAACCTGAGCAATCATCTAGGAATGTTAGGTGGAAACCTGGATTGTTCCAGCAAGACAGATGTTTCCCACTTAGACCCTGTGATGGTTTGACCTTGGCTGGATGCCTGGTGCCCACCAAAGGTGTTCTATCACTCCCTTCTTTGACTAGACAGGGGAGAGAAAATATAATGAAAGGTTCATGAATCTTCTAACCTTGGTGTCTGCAGAGTTGTTTCTCTCAAATATTCTCACTCCCCTCTTCTCTGGCTGCAATTCCTTCTGCACAATAACTTTTTCCTTCTTAAATATGTTATCACAGAGGTGTTACTACCATTGCTGATTGGCTCATCCTTGGCCAGCGGTGGGTCTGTTTGAGTTAGCTGGCACTGGCTCTGTCAGACATGAGGGAAGCTTCCGGAAGCTTCTCAGAGGAGCCACCTCAGAAATCCCCTCAATACCAGAAACTTGCCACACAAACTAAATACAGAGCTACAAAAAGCTGGATGCTCACGAAGTTCATGAAACTCACATGTTCATTGCAATTTTGAGAATGAACGTGAATTGCGATAGCCCTTCATCCTGAAATACTGGTAAAGTTTTTCAAGAAAAAACTGTTAAATTTGCATTTATACTGCACTGCAATGTAAATACATGTTCCTCTTGATTGCTGAACTTTGACACTGGTGCTACTGTGTCAACTCAGTCAAGTTCATTTCATATCAGATTGCCTTTACTGCACTGAAGATCAGGTCCTGTATTCTCAAAAACATAATTTTATTTTACCCAAGTTTAGAAACACCTGGGTAACTTCAGTGACTGCTGTTTTTAGGTTAAGCAGTCCAAAATCTGTGTTTGATTTGGAAAAGAAAGTTCAGGATTAACATGCTGTTTCTGCAAATCCATAATCAGAGCAGCTTTGTACCAAATAGCCGATTAGGAAGCAAGCGATAGCATGTACAGCATGACCCAAAACAGATACACTGGTGAGGTAAAGGACCGGAAAGATTCTGCTTAGTAAAAGAGGATCCCATTGTGTGATGTGTCTAACTTGCCTGTTTTACAATTACACCTAAAATATNCCGAATTCCTTCCGAATTCCTTCTCTCCTCTCTCCCTCCTAGGGTTAAAAAAAATTTGCCTGACCATTTATTTTGGAATGAGATTGCTTAAAAGAATGGGAAAGGATTCAGGTCACCAAACACAGCTGTTTTTTGAGATGCTGTAGACTGCTCAAGATGTCTGGGCTGGCTGATCTAACACAAGGAATCCATTCCTGGATGCACGAAAGGATGTCCTGTTCTGTCCAAACTGGCACAAGAATACTCAAATCTCCTTCAGAGTGTTTCTACCTGGAGCTGTTCCAGTACAGCTACTCTGCAGTAAGACAACACACAACACTAAACCTTATTCTGGAATAATTTTCATGTAAGCTATCATCCTAAATTGCCTGCCACAGACAGCTTGGATAACAACCTAATCAAGGTTTACCTCAAGACATTATTTAGAATCATTACCAATAGAAAGGAGAGACTAATGGGCACCTATGCCAGGTCCTGCATGGAAACTTTGGCAACACTTCTTGGGAACAAAACTTGGAACTTTCTATGTACAAATTTCATTGGTTTAACTAAGAATAGGATTTAAAATCAGTGTGAAATAGGTAGTGTTAGTTCTTTTAAATCAATATAAACCTGACAGAGCCTGATTTAATGTATACTGAGTTAGAAGTAAACCAAAATAAGCTTCCTGTAACACAACATTAATGTGTCTACATAGATTTTGTACTGAATTAATGAAACTGATTTTAAATTGATTTAAGTCAAAACAGTGCTAGCACTGTGTGCAAACAGAAGTTTAACTGAAAGATGATTTATTAGATATGTATAATGGAGCCCATGATGGTGGGTAGAGAGAGAAGGAAATCAGGATCTTGACATAGTGAAAAAACCTGAACAGCTATGCCCAGGCAATATTGTGCAATATTCAGATACACAAATTTCAGGAAGAATATTTAGATTGTAGCCAGTTTCCTACATAATATAAGGTCCCAACACATAAACATGCATTTCTAGCTACATAGGAAGATGGCATAAATATGGCAAAAGGATGGAAGTTTAAAGTGAATGCATTGGGAAATGGTCTAAACCAAAATAAAGGGCTCATGTCCTTAATGGCAAAGAAGCAAGAATGCCACGTGGAATACTATTGTGGAAACAAATACAAGCAAATACAGCAGAATTGATCTTATCACCCTATAATTTTTTCCTCTTAACTTTTCAAAGGTCTTCACATGTGAACATTCTTATGGGGAAAAATAATGCAAACAGGTTTTTCTAATATCATTTGAGGTTGCCCTTTTTTTAGACAAGGGCTGTTTTACTATCCAGAGTTAAAAAAAAAAAAATGTTCACAGCACAAAATAAAAACTGACCATGAAAAATATAAATGCTCTTTCAACTTGAGAAGGAAATCGCTTCATAATTTACACTATCTCTGCTTGAAAGGAGAACAACTTCACTACTCATGAATTACTGGTTTTCCCCTCTTCATTAAGAATTCCTTGTCTGCGTTTCCATCTATTTAGTGCATGTTCTTCACACTCCCTTGTCAATGCCCTTAGATACAAGGGATATATTTTAGACTCAGTGCACGAAGAACTTTAATTTTAATACACAAGAAATTAGAGGCACTGCACACACATGTATATTAACCAGAATATTAACTATTATTATTAATATGGACTCATCCTCCCTGCATAGTCTTGTGTCCACATCCCAACACTGTATTCTAACATTTGCAAACCAATTAATTTATCTCTTTGAGGGACTTCTTTGCTGAATTTACCTGTGACAATATATGTAAAAGAGGATACACTAAAATGAAGTCCGAAGTGTTGTTTTTGTTGACAGAAAGCTGAGAGATATGAATTGCATACAGTATATACAGAAATGTGTTTGCCCTATAAATTTCTCTGTGTCCCTAAACAAAGACAAAAATAGGTATAACTAGCCTGATACTGTTCAGTTATGTAACAGATTGAGGGTTTGGGTTTTAGTCACTGAAAATGTGATAAACAACACTGTGCATTAATGCAGAAAACAGATTGAGCTTTTTAATGGTACATCAAATAAGACTTTATTAGCATCTATTAGGTTCAACCCAAAGCCCGGGAAATAGCATTAATGAGCATCATATATCAGTCTGTCTGTTATTAGATAACATTATCCCTTAAAACTAGCAAGTCATATAGTACTTTATACTTTTTACCTTTATCTTTAGAATTAGCTGCTGACATCCTCTCCTGTTACACTGGCCTTACTATTAGTAATAGTGAACCAATTTATAAACCCATTAGTGACACTTTTTCCCGAAGATAAAAACAGTCAAAATTATCTGGCAGCAATTAATCTTAATGGCTGTATGCAGTAAACAGCAATGGGCTAATTCCAGCTCTGTCAGCCCCATCAAACAATCCCACATTAGGCAGCTTTTCACTGATCCATTAAGCATATTCAGAACAACAACAAATTCAATGCTGAAGGCATATGCACTAAACATTACAACAGTGATCTTCTGAAGCCATCATTATCTCTTAAATAGTACTTCCCCCATGTATTATCATTATGCTGTACATTAGAAATACTTTGATTAAACTCCCTTAATTCATAACAGCCAGCTGCAGACCATTTATGCAGTTAATCTCAACACAACAGCTATTGAGGAAATATAACAAATGAAGGCTGTAAACTGGAAGTCATTACTATGAAAGATACTGGTTTTCTAGCCCTCGTAGTGCAAAGTGCATGGCAAGATTGTACTTTAGAATGACAGTGATGCAGACTGAAACAACTAATGGCTTTCCACATGTTCTGCAACATATGCAGCAGGAATTGCAGCTGTAAAGGTGTGTGCAGGAGTGACCTAACAAACTGTCAGCATGAGTGGCAAAAACATCCAGGAGCTTCTTGTTCACAGGACCAAAATATCACATGAGAACTAGCATGGAAACTGCAGCATCTCCATTGCTTCGCTGGCTTCATCTGGAGCACACTGTAATTTGTCTTTATGAAAGAACAGTTCTGATTTCTTCCTCTATGAATCTCAAGTTAGCGACAATGGCACTTTGAAAGACTGCAGACCTTTAGTTTCCTTTCCTACAAGTAATAGCTGTTTTGAGAATTTTTATTAGACTGTTTTCTCTTTAAGGTATAATGGCTACGGTGTGGCAAGAAAATTTGCATAAAGCTTTCCATGGTGATGTAAACAAAACAATATTATCAGGAGGGGAAGGAAAACAGTAGCTAATTTATATTTCCACTCTGACCTGAAATTCACATGAGGTATTCTCATTTAATAACAGGAAAATGTTAAATAGATAAAAGTTGATGGTATTTTCTTAAGTTTGCATCAAATGTATTCCTGAAAAAATATGCATTAAAAATTCACTCAGAAGGGTTCATGCTGCATGTTAAGGAAAAACAGGAGCTATGTTTGCGTTAACAATCTAGATTGCACCTTTTCTAAATTCAACTAAGAAATACCCCAAGAAATCTGTGGGATTTGGGTACAAAAAAACACCTTCACAAATACTTTACTTGTCAAGTGTAAAGAAACCATAAAAATATTAGTGAATAAGGTCTATGTGTTTTACAGTTCTTCACTATATATAAATAGTTTATTTGATTTTAAAGATATAAACCACAGACACAGTGTCTACCTTGCAATGAAACGATCAAATAAATAAAACTTCAGTTTGGCGCAAGCCTAGCTGCCAGTTCTGATCTTAGTTTCAGTTCATAAGTCCAACTCACTTGAAGGTGGAATGCTAAACCTTCACAGCACCTTCAGGACCAGCACTGAGGAGCAGGCAATGGAATGCAACAGGCAACAACACCCTTTAGAGGGCCAGAAGAATCAACTTCCTGATGTTTGGATAAAACCAAGGTGAAAAATCTCACTACAAGTCTAGTTTTATATTCCTACAACTTTCTAAAGGTCATGCACTGCTGGAACATGTAAGGCTGTAGCTCTCCACCCATTTATGGGGGGAGGCAGACTTGCATACCATGGTGGATGTGTACTGCCTAAGAAGCAAGCATACTTAAAGAGTGAATTTTGCTAATTCCCTCTCAAACATAAGTCTTTTACATACTGTCATAGTATTTTCCCTTTCAGAGGGAGGAGAATGAACTTGGGCTTCAGATACAGATTTCAAACACTATTCTTAGTCCTACAACACCTTGCCATACAATCTTAGGCAAGCTTGATTTCCCTTCTTTATAATGTTGACAAGATGACTTTTCCATGTAGCAGAGCTGTTGCCAAGACAAACTAGTGGCGGGTACAGTTATTCCAAGATCTTTGATCAGAAAACTGAACAGAAAAATAATTGTTACATCATTTGTAATAAGGCAGTCTCATTCTTGGCTTTCAAGGCTGGCTCCCATGATCAGAGTTAAGTAGGGTTTTTAGGCATCAAGAAGTCTGTCTATCACACAGATCAACCCTGGGTCTTTGCAAAACCAGCACTGGCACCCAGAACTCATCTGACCAGCTTCTGGGATTATGGAAGTGAGCAGAAATGACTGTGGCCCTCAAGAAGACAGGTGCTGAGAATGCAGGAACTACATCCCTAGCTGCATCCTTCGCTGCCACCATCACAGCAAGCAATCTGTTTTTTTGGTAAGTAACAATAGACAGATCAGTTTCAGGAAATTATTTTTCCATATCAGCCTCATTCATGCTGTTCTAGAGCAAACTGAATGCCAGTCTCTGAAAGTAGATGAGATAAGCTTTGTCTTTAGCCTATTTCAGGTGATATGGAGATAATCTACAAGAAGAAAAGCACCTGAAAATGAAAGATGCTTCCTTAACCCAACAGAAAGAGAAAGCTGAGTAATTTTTTTTTTTTTTCTTCCACAGAAACATTTCTAGGTACAAGGTCTTCAGACAACAAGGAATATTAGACACCTTGCTGAAAATCAAGACTCCAGCAGAGTCTGGACACTTAAGAACAAGTCTGACTAAGGATTTCTAAAACTGAAAATTTTCACTTAGGTGCCTAAACACAGTTAAAGTTTGTTACTGAACAGAATTCTCAATGTCTCAAGTGTAACTTACATGTTTCTCATACATGAGTTATTAATTTAGGAAGAAGTAACTTTTCACAAATGTAAAGAGAGACTGACTCACCATCCTCTCTGAGAGGCAGAAAGATCTGTGATATGATGTGACAATTATAAGTTATAAAATGTACTGAATCATTATATGCAACCATCTTTGTCCAGTTTCACTTTTTGCGTCTTTTTCCGGCAGTATTTTCTTCCTTAAAAAGAGGGGGAAATGACATAAGCAACATATTTTTAATAATTTGTTTCATTTTTCAAGATCAAATATGCTTGAATTTGAACAAATCCAAGTAGGTAAGTACTAACCTGAAGAACAAAGCAGAAGATTGTTCCACCTTTCTTTTCCAGGAAACAAAGGAACAAAATTTGTCACCTCACAGTGGGCCCAATTCTGGGGAGTACTGAATAATGGATACTCTGCAGGTGATAATGTGTGCAGGTAAGAACAGGTAAGAATGACAAATTATTCCCAGCTGCTACTTGTTCACCACAGCACAAAAATTTCACTTAGGTGCAGTTTTAGCAGGCAACACCTTTTTTTTTTTTTTGGCTCAGGCTTCATATGACTGATTTCAGAAGAATATATAGCTATGTTTATACCCTTCAAATACAGTAACAGGGGAACTACTCTGCTTACTTTCCAAGGACCATTTACTAATCTTGAAGTGAGCTAACCAAGCGGTGCAGCAGGGAGTTTATAAAGATTCCCATAATTCTGCCTAACACACGATCCAAGCACAGAGCTCTTACTGTATTAGTAAGAATTTGGGACTAAAGAGAAAATATATACTTGCTGAGATTCTAGTAGGATATGGATTATGTTTATTGCATATGAATTTTATAGATGGATTTTACTTCAAATTACGGACATTGTCTTGCCTTATTTTGACAATGTGTGAACAGTCAGATGTGAAACTACCTGTATAATGTGTCCTAGTTTTTCACAATGGGTGAGACAAAGTTTTTCACAACAGATGAGAACCACAAAACAGTTTGGTCATGCTATGACATATTTTTCCTATTATTGCCATATTTCAAAAGGGCCAAACCTGATTTTCAAAACCAGAATATTGTTCTGTTTCATCTAAGATAACTTCAGGTCACCCAACAGTGGTAAGGAACTTTGAAAATATTTTATCGATTTTACTGATAAAATTCCCAACTGGCTATCTAATTTGGCACTGTGTGAAATGTCCACAGAAGTAGACTGAACTGTTAATAGAATTATTGTTATTAATGCTACTAATTGGCAACAGAAGAACGTGAATTATGAGTTAAAGGAGTGCATCTCCACTGAGAGACAACAGAGAAGAATATTATTTTGCAGGTTTTATTTTGTTCACTTATTCAAGTTTGCTTTTGCACAATAAATTCTATTGTAGGAGTTAAGTGAGACTCTGATGGAGAATCCAGAAGCATCCAATTTTATGTTGGGTTTTTTTCCCCAGTTCTTCAATCCCTTTATACATTTGGAAGAATTTCCACATAAACGATGTTTCCTTTTTCTTCGGTGGGGCTATTAACGTGTGCAAACTCTGAGTCTAAGTATTCTGTGTGCTGACAGAATGTTAGGAAATCAAGTCTTATGAGTGGTCAGACAGCGCACAAAAGAAACTTCAGAAATCATAGAAACCATACTGATTTACAGAAGGCTGTGCTAAGGAGTGTAGAGTTTCCATCTCTAAGGGATCAGAATATAAGCAATGAAACGGAGAAGTAATTTTCAACCTTTTTGAATGTGCAGACAAGCTAAAAATATTTTTAGTGGAAAGGAATACCCATGTAATATATTTAAGCTTGCAGATAATAAAACAGCTTTTCCAGGGACCACTGACAGGAAGTCCAAGGATCCCCAGGGGTTCACAGGCTATAAGCAAGAAATCACAGAAATTAATAATACCAAATTATGTAGTCCATTCTAGCTTTCTTTCATAAGTTTATCATGATGTCTTCAATCTACCTTATTAATTACCTGGACTTACATTACTATACTCCTTACATATCTAGGAATGCCAAAAAAATGTAGGGAAGTAAATTTTTTTGGATTTCATTACACCTCATCTGAGAAAAATTATATTTCATGAAGGAAAGAAAAGGAATAAAACAATGATTCCATTCATATACATTGTATCAGCAATTTATAATCAATTTATCAATGACCATGCAGCTGCACTCACTGTAGTTTTGTTTGGTTGGTGGTTTTTTTTTTAAAAGCTCATATAATGCTCACATAGTCTCTGAAAGCATAGCATCTTAATAAAGGAAAAGGAAGCCACCAGAGTAATTAGAAAGGTATATTGTACTGCATATAATGGCAGAAGGATGTTTGTATTATAGTCCAACACATCATTAAGGATACAATTGTTATTTAATGTGGCACAATCATCTTTCTACTCTTCATGAAATCCACTTAAGTAATTACTTTTCTTAGCTCATTGGCTCTATGAACTGACAGTTTAGCAAAGTGCTATGTCTAAAGAAATACTGTGTCTCTATTTTAATAATACCCTACCTTTTTAGCTTGACTGTTACTGCTTACATGGACTGTTACAGCTTACCTGGACTGGCCATTTTTTCATTTGAAAAACTGGTGAGGAGAGTGGGAAGGAGAGGGGAAAACTGGGATGGGGAGGAGAGAGGGGAAAGAAAACGAAAAGCTTACAGAGCTGTTTTAAAAATGTAAATATTAAATGAAAAGTGTTATTTCCTTTGTCTCTACAGTGTATCCCTTTCCCTTAGTCTTGTGTTTGAGACATATATACATAAACATATGGAAAATTAACTGTTTGTACAATGTTTAATCATTTTTGTTTCTGTTAGTAGCAGAACACTAGCTCAGTAGTGCAGTACATTGAGTTGCTTCTAATTTGTTTTTAGGAGGAATACTTTTACAAAGCACAGTTTTCAAGATTTGGGAGAGTGCTGTCTAATGAAACTTAGCGATGAACATTAACTAGCACATTATTTTACCTTATAATCTTTTTGCACTTATGACTGCAATAATATATGGGAGCAAACATGATCTATATACTCAAAGCTCATTTGTTTGTTTTTTTTTTTTGCTGTCATGCATATTTTAATGTAAAGTTCAAGACCACTCTGCAGAGCAAGCCCAGCCTTCAGCAGACACTGCACTGAAGTGCAACGCTTAAATTGCCCAACAGAATGCTTTCTTTTTTTTTATATTAAACTTAAAGCTCTCTTTCAAAGGATGTTGTAGTCTTCGTATTTGCTAGCATTACAACAAGGTAAGTCTGAAATACTTTTATCTTATTTGGTAGATCTACGTTTGATGCTCTTTGTTTGAATAGAAGTGTCAGCTGTATTTTACCTTATTATATAAAAAAGTTTCAGAATTTAATTAAGGGTCAAGTACCCGCTGTAGATAAATGCAACAGCTAGAGCATATTTCTGATCTCTCTGAAGACTGCAATCATGAAAATTATTATCATTGAGTAAAACTGGTCTCAATGATGGTGACTGGGAGATGGAATCTGTGTTAGTCAGCCATAATTTACATAATAATGGGTTCCGAGTTTTCATCAGCACCTTTTGTTTGTACAGTGCTTACTGCTACAGTAAATTGTCAAAATGTCATTCCTATCCAATCAGCCAGAAAATATCAACAGTAAACAAGGCGCAAGAAGAAATTCTCTGATTTAAAGTATCGTGGAGGAAGCAGTAAAACACGACACCGGAATAGCTATAGCAGTGCTATTCTGATATTTTCAACAACACTGTTGAACAACTTACAAAACATTATTTTTTAATGAAGCAATGCCACTGAGAGGGGTGATGTCTTTAAAAGAACCTCAGCAAACAGATAACCAGTTTGTTAACATTTATGTTTGTCATTACCTAGTTGTTTCCTCTTCCGTGTGGCAACCTATTTCACTCTTACAGGCAAAACAGACTCAGCTGAAAAATTACTGCAGTCTGGGTAGCCACAGACCTGCAAGTGCCCAAAAGTGACTTAATCAAGAAAAACACCAAGTTCTAAATCAAAATGCTAGCCCAAATGTATCTATCTATCCTCTCTCTATAACAAATACATAAAGCCTCATAGTATTTAAGTTGAAATGAATTCTGTGAAACTTTCTGCTGCCTTCTAAAATTGATAGAAGTGCAAGGAGAGGAGGAGCATGAATTAGTCACAGTGTAGGCTTTATATATAAGCCATCACCCTTACATACTATATTAAAATTAAAAGTTTCATATTGAGTTTGAAATAAAAATGAATAAAGTGGCATCCTGCCAAAGAGAACCAGAAGCCACCCTTGTGTGGAACCAAAATACTTGGCTCAAGTAGTACTTAATTTATTTCCGTGAAGTGACAAATAGTATAAATGTGTCTTTAAAACAGAGAGGCAAAAACTTTTAAAAGAGTTTCTTTGCATTGTGGTTCATAAAGTTGACACGGTCATCGCCTGTAGATAAACAGAACAAAACTGATAAGCATTCCTCAAGAATGGCTTCCAGCCCAGTGTTCTTAAAAATCTTCAAAAAGATGTATCACGTAGTTGAGTCACCACAGAAAAGACTCACAGTACCTTCTTTTGGAAATGAATAAGAGTTTTAAAATCTATTGAAATGAAGTGTTGACATAAGAAAATATTTTGTAGATCTTTCAGATTTCTTTAGCATTCACTTTATTTTACTTGGTTACTTTTAATTTTTTTCCCCACTTCTCTTTGACAAACCTGCATTGTCCAAGTCCTTTCGATTAAGCAGCTTGCCTGAATGAAAGCACTGTGATGAGGTGGCGGTGCATCAATAAACAGGGTGCCTCTCAAAGCAGGACAGAATGCCGAGAAATAGGGCTGATCAGCAGTAATTACTCTGACACTTCATGCAGTACAGGGAATTAACTCCTAGGACTTTGGGCCGAATGGAGAAGTAGTAGTTGATGTTCCACATTGTGAATACCTCAGTGCCTGAACCCATTACGAGTTTAAACAGGGATGGGAATTCACTATATCCAGGGCTTTTTTCTTTCTTTCTTACTTTCCCGCTGCCCTCCTTCCGCCCCCACCCCAACCCCCCGCCTTAGGAATGTTAAGCAGAATGCAGAATACAGTATACAGAAAATAATCAGGATCCTGAGCAGGCTGTATTTACTACTTTTTGTTTGTTTGTTTATTTATTTTTTTTTTTTTTCCCCTGAGGTATTTGCATTCATTTCCCATTAAATCACAAATAATTCAATAAAGGGGTGCCCATAAGAACAATATTTATGGGAATGCACCCATCATGTTGAGGAAGACACCCATATACCAAGTTGAGGAAGTGGAATTGCTCTAAGGCAGACTTGCAGAAACTAAGGTACACAAAAACACATAGCAGGAGGGGAAATACAGCTAAAAAGGCAACTAGTTAGCAGCTGCCACTATGACCTTTAACTGCATCCATGGTAACTGGGCTAAAGATGGAGTTCCATTTTATTATTCTCACACCCACAATGTTAAGCCTATGAATCCCATTGCAATTTAATGGCTGAAATCAGAAGGCAGATCTGTGTTCATTGGACCAGTGCCGACATCCTCTTAGCTAATGAGTGCAATAAACATTTTCATGCCAGGAAACCAATGCAAGTGGAAATATTATGCCATGCAGAAATCTATCCCCCAAACACAAAGAAATGGTCAGTAAAGTCAGTCCTTCATGTTCATTTGCATATACTGTAATTTTTCAGGTTTTAGACCACTCATCTTTGGGGAAGGAAGATACTTAACTCATATATTCTTTAATACTGTGGCATGCAACTGCATTCAATTTATATTAAGAATGGTGGGAAGAATTACATATTCCAGAGTTAATGACTATAGCTGCCTCCAATTATTTTCCTAAAGGAATCTTATGTTTTAAAATAGTATTTTTGCTTTCATGCACCTAAAATGTATTTCATCCATTTACAGGCTATGTTCAGTACAACCAGCTGAGCGAAAGACAGAAAACCAGCAAACTCTTTCAACAAGAAAGAGGGCTTTGTTCTAACTTTTGTTGTTATTGTAACATGACTCACAGTTTTTCTTAAGCATCAGTGACAATGTCATATCTTTGCCATGTGAGCTGAAAGCAAGACATGTATCATCCTTCTTTGGATTGAAGAACCAGAGAAATAACAACAGCAGTTAAAAGGCTTTGTGCTAGATGAATCTCTGAGATCTCAAGCACTTCTACCCCTCAAGTTCTGTGGTAGTAACCTGTAAAATCAACAATGAGAGGTATGGAGTGAAGAATTGATTTGTAAGGCTCTACCTGGGAAAAAACAGTAGTGATGAGGAGTAGCCATAATTATTTATAAAGTCATAAATATAGCAATTTAGCCACATTGAGCCATTCAGTCATTTATCTGTCTTACCTCCCAGCCTCCCCTAAAGAAGGAGCATCATTCCAATAACACAGCAGGCCAGGGTGAAGAAGAAAACTCTGAATGCATAAATGTGCAGCTTGGAAATGAAGGTCACCAAAGTCTCCTTGAACTGTTGGGTAAACCCAATGTATTTGCTTTAAAGTGGTACAGTCAAAGACATAAAACTACATTAGCGCACTCATAAAGAGCGTTATGTGAAATATCGCTGCCTCTCACAGTCAACTTCTTCCTGGATCTTAAAATACTCAGAATTTTATTTTTGTTAAAATGTTAGCCTGGCATAAGGAGACAGGGCTTAATGACTTCCTCTGACAAGAACTACATGTAGGTTTTTTTTCTTATGGAATACTGCCAAATATCCTTTGTGATAAAAAGCTTGAACTATTTTGCTAACAGAAGTCGCTTGTTCTGGTAACTGTAAAGGTCAGACAGAAAATAATTTTGGTGTTTCTTATCTTTTAAAATAATGTCACTTTTTATCATTACGGTAACATTTTTGGACAACAAAGAAAAGAGAAAACAGTAGATGTGGTGCCCTAGACCACTAGGTACACTATTTCTTAAAAGACATTAGGTTAAAAAAGCTGTTAGCCAATTATACCAAAGACTGGAAATGTCACAAAAGCCAATGAAATCTCCTTGGTAACATTCAGAAATAATATGCTTTGGATCATGCTGTATATTAAATGACAACTGTCAATTTAAAAAAGAAGTCCTCTAAAATCTTTGATGTATGACAATTCAGAAGTTGAAACACACTGTTCTTAACATTTAATATCTTTGAGATATAAAGCTTTTGACATGTTAACTAATGTGAAGGAATAAGTGCTCCTCTCATTTTCCTAACACAGTACTGGACTGCACTAAGTAGCTTTTTGTGATAAATGTCATAAGAAGCAAGGTGGTATATAACAATTTTATTTAGTTAAGTATATACATTTATGTCTCTTACATTGCATAACAATAGCGACACGTGAGATTTTCTATCCTAAATATTATTCGTTGGTACATGCAGTATTTATTTCAGCTAAAATGGGCATTTGAATAGGCAGTGATTGTCAATATTATCTAATCTGCTTTTCAGTCTTGGGCTATAGTACAGCCTGATTCAGAGGAAGCTGTCAGCGTCTGAATGTGCAGCCATTCCAGGATAAAAAGTCTTTGAACTGCATGTTAGTTGTCTTCTTATTGTTTTGTATTTTTATTTTCCCCCCAAAATCATTCACAATCTGTAGCTTCAGGCACCTGGACTGGGTGGCTCCCAGGTAGCTGAGGAAATCTCCATGGGGCAGTGCTGGGTGGCAATGCTGGGCTCATTGCTTCAGCTGGGCTCCCAGAGTCATTGACTACGGAGGATGCTTCCTCCTACTCTAGGAGAGCATCTCAACAGTTAATGCGGTGGCTTAAATCTGTGTGCCTTTGACTAGGTTCCAACTGGAAGCCTCCCATTTTCAGGATAATCTTAAGATGAATCCTATCAGGTTTCTCTGTTTAAAGACTTCTCCTGCCATTGAAGCCATGGACCTCAGTAATGACATTCAGACAAAAGCCTGACCCTAGGTAAAAGAGGGTGTTAGAGAATCTAGTTCATAGGTTATCAATTAATATGAAGGTGGTTCAGCAGAGGCATTTATTGTATGAATTATGAGTAGTCTGCATTAACATCCTGTAAAAAAGGAGATTAGAGAGCTAAATAAATACTAAGCTTTTAGGCAAGTTGACTGGCTTTGAAGAATTGTGAGAGTATGTGTGCTAATTGTTAGGCACAGTGTGGATGGGGTTTTGTGGCCCTGAAAATATCTTGTTGAAGCTCTACACTTCTCAGTTGTCACAGAATATGTATGAAAGTGTTTCAAAGACAAATCTGCCCCCCAAAAAAGGAAAAGTCATAAGCAGTCATAAGACCTCATCAACTGGTACCATCGGACTCTGGGTAAAAGATTAGTTCCTGGACCTCTTCTAATTAATGGTATTAGGTGAAACTGCAGAAGTTATTCAGTATAGAATTCCTTTATCTCAGTGCTTACACTATTTTGTTCTTCTGTGAGACAAGAGAAGAGGATCCTTATTTCCAGAGAAGAGGGAAATTTGGACTTTCACAGTTCATGGGTGACTGATATATATGGAAGTAAAAGTGTAAGAAAGCAGATTCCTTTCTGGTTTTGGCATGACATTTAAGTCCTACCATACGTGTTTGCCTTACAGCTGTTGATCCAGTTAATCCTGAATTCTGCAATACTTCAAGATGCATCAAAAGTAATGTCTTTAAACATTAACCATTCCAAGGAGAAAGAAGGTTCAGCCCAATTGGTATTGCATAAAGATAAGGAAGATTCCCCATTAGTAATCAAAGAGGGTGCTGAACAACAAAATCTAGTGATTAACATTCTGAAATCAGCAGTACTGGTTAGCCAGCACCTAAGAATTCCTAAGAGCAGTTGGAGAAATGTTCAGTACGCTGATGATAATTTTGAGCAAGTCCTGACATAGAAGGTAATTGGACAATGTCACATTTCAGACCCCTTTCCCTGCTACTATTCTTATGTAAAACAGTACAAAGCTGACACAGGATATTTCTCCCCTGATTTTAAAAGAATTGGTACCAGAGGCATAATTGCAAGTATTTTGTTAATAGTTCAGAATTCAGTGTAAATTTACTTGTGGAAGAAATTATGGATAAGTTAGTGGTAAACAACAAAGAGAACACTGCAGAGGTGGAAAGATTGCTTAGTAAACTAGGTTATTAGAAATAGGATGCTTTAATACAGCACAATCCTTACCTTTCTAGAAATGATGAAAACCACAGAACTGAATAACTGAGAAGAGTGCCTTAAAATACAGAGGATTTATACTAGATAAGCAACCAAACAATAGCTCAGAAGGCCCAATATAATTGCTGAATGGTCACTGAGGGAGCAGGAAAGCTGATCTTTCTGTTATAACTTGGGGAGGACAATGCTGGAGCATTGCATCAACTGCAGTCCTCATTTTAAGAAAGACACAGTGAAGCTACTGGAAAGGTAGAGAGGAAATATAGAAATATTTTAAAAATGGGGAAAAGATGCCTTCTGGTAAGAGATTTGGATCTTTCTGTTTATGAAGCAGAAGATTGAGAGGTGACTTGCTTATGGCATATACACCTTCTCAGGCAGAAAATAATGGATATGAAAAGACTCTGTAATCTAGTGGAGGAAGGCATAATAAGAACCAAAGGCTGGAGCCTGAAGCCAGATGAATTCAAATTGGAAATAAGGCACACACTTTTAATGCTGATAGCTATTAGCTATCAGAACACATTATAGAGGGAAGTGGTAGATTTTCCATCTCCTGAGATCTTCAAATCAAGATTAGATGACTCTCAGGAAGATATACTTTAGCTGCAGAGAAACTATTTGGCTCAAGGTAGGGATAACTGTGTGAAAGATAAGTGCCTGTGATCAAGAAGAAAGTAGATTAGATGATCTAAGAGTTCCTCTTTGCTTCTTACACTATGAAAACTTGAAAATCTGCAGTATGTAGTTGCGAGTCAATCTGAGTCTTCCACCCCAGATTTAGCCCAGCCAGGTTACTGGCACATTGAAGTGAAATTCATACCCCATCCCTCACTCTTTTATATCCCTTTGCAGAGTTTACCCAGAGGGAAGTCAGATTTATTGCTGTTTGCTTTCTTTCAGGGTACTGCTAAGGCAATGCTCCATGTTGGAGAAATTAATGAAAAAGATCTGCAACCACTGTTTAGACTCTCATTCACACTTCATTTCTAGAAGAGCTCAAAAGAGATATCAATGTCTCTGTCACATACTTTTAGGATTGTGGCATGGCAAAATGCAGAAAGATTGTGTTGACTGTACCACCTACTAATTTTATTATTTATTTGACTTTGTATTTTCAGTCTTCACTCCCAAGGTGCCACAACTACTTAAAAATCCTTGCTCCATATGTGAGCAAAGACATCAAAGGGAATGGTTTTGTAATTCATGGCATCCACAGATAGGTACAGAGAAGTTGGAAATTTGTTATTATGATAATAATATACCTTTATTAAATGGTGCTGTGTAGTTCTCATAGGGAAAAAACCATGGAAATATATTTTATCTGATCCTATATCAGACAACTGGTATAATTTGGTTACAGGGCTTGTATTTCAAAAGATCACAAACTAGTGGTGACACTAACAAGAAATGTAGGCATTACTGAAGAATCTCAGTTTTGGTGATATGGCATGCATTTTTTTATCTCAGACATTGGCTTAAAATTGCTGATTTAAATCCTGATTTTATTATGATGAGAGGAATAGAAGAAGGATATGCAAGGCAATGTAGGTAGGAAAAAATGAAGGTAAAAAGATTGCTTTAACAGGAAGCACGGGGAAAAGAAAAACTCATTTCATATTTGGAAACAAATAAAATGAATAGCTGAAATTATGGTGCAAAAGGACAAGTTTATGTACAACAATTCTATGGACTCAAGGCATAAGTAATTTTATTTAACTTGAGCTGTCAATGTCTGAAGTTGTCACCACAGATTCCCTCTAATGGGAATGGAAAATAAGAGGTGCTTTTAAAACATGATTCACCTGACCTATTTTAGCCAACTACTTCAGGATGAGATGAATCACACCCTAAAGTGCCTATTTCTCTCCATTGATTATGAAAAGAGTCCAGGGTGACAACCTCAGATGTAGATGTCTCAGTTATAGATTTTTGTATTTTGTCGGATGAATCCCACTATTAGAGCCTATAGATTCTGACACATCTTCATTTTTCCCCATAATTTGTTATTGAGAAAAACAGCTAGTATGGAGAAATAGAAGAGATACATATACATTTGTATCGGGTCCAATTTACTGTAGAATGGCTGGGAAATTGACATTATATGTGTCAAATGTTGACATTTTGATGAAAAAAATCAACCCCCAAAATACTTCAGTAGAGAAAGAAAATAATTCTCTGTGGAAATACTGACATGAGGCCTCATGGCAGCAACAGGTCAGTACTTCAGGCTTCCAACCTTCACTATAGGACAGAGTGTCTGCCTGGTCTACATACTGCATCCTGGTTCCTTCCATTGGTAATACTGGTGGTGCTGCTTGGAATCCCCATGGTAATGACAAATCACAAGAAATGAATCCAGCCAAGCAGCCAGAACCAGTCAGGAGAGATTGGGAGCATGAAGTAGTGAAATTACAGGTTCTGCAAGGTGTCAAAGTGGCACACTTTTAACAGAAGTATATAGAATGTAGATACAATGATAGCAAGTTAGTGTTTCTAACAAGCACATGATATTTTTTTAAAAGAAAGTTAATTTGGAATGAATAGCCTGACTACTCAACATCCAGACTGATTACACAGTCTTCAAGGAAAGCTGAATGATGGTTGTATGTTTATTCCATATTTTGCTGCTGTATTTCAAGGCTCTTTGTAATCTTCTAAGTCCCCACACACTTTGATAGGCTTATGATCATTTCTGTCATAGGCTTTCATTTCTGTCTTCCCTTTCCTCCCCATCCATCTCCCTTTCCTCCATCTCCCTTTCCTCTCCCTCCCTCTCTGCTTCCCCTTCCCCCTCTACCTCTCCCCTTCCCATTCCCTCTCTCCCCCTTCCCCATCCCT